>PVLC010026973.1:0-22266 GCA_004027655.1 Graphiurus murinus
ACAAAATGAAAAGAGAAAAAGATACATAAAAAGGAAGAATGAAATCATGGTTTTTGTGTCAATTCAAACTCAATTAAGCATAATTTTCCTGTGTTCCCTTTACAACACTCTCCCACATTCTGACTTCCTGAAATGTCAATAATTGTATACATTTATGCTTCTAAGTAGTGATATGTCCATGTAGTGGAATAGAATAGCTCAGGGGCTATATGTAATAGAGATTACAGATACCAGAATGCTTTTCTCATTTGTAAGAGCAATAGAGTCAGAGTTAACTTCAAATCCTGGTTCTATCACTTAGTAGCTGGCTCAAGTTTCTTAATCACTCTGAACCCCACATTCCTCCATGATAAAATGAGGCTAAGTAATAATATCTGTCTCATAGTGTGAATATATGAATTTGATAAAATAAAACATGAAAAGTGTTCAATAGGAATCTGGCAAATAAAAATATTGGAAAAGCCTGCTAAAACAAATACTGTAATCCCCCATCTTCCATCAGGGTACATTCCTAGACCACCAGTAGTTGCTTAAAACTATGGATAGTATGAGACCCTATATGACTACATTTTTTCCTGTGCAGTCATACCTATGATAAGGTTTAATTTATAAATTAGGTATAGTAAGAATTTAAAACAGTAACTCATAATAAGAGAATAATGATAATAATGCACGGTAATAAAATTGTCAGAATCACTTCTTTTACACTTTGGGGCCATTATTAAGTAAAATAAAGATTACTTGAACATGAGCACTGTGACACCACGAGTTGATTAGATAACTGAGAGGGCTACCAAGTGACTGATGGGTGGGTAGCACACAAAGTGTGGATATGCTGAACTAAGGGATATTCCTATCCCACGTATGACAGAGTAGGACTGTGAGGAAGTTCATCATGCTACTCAGATTATGATGTGAGTTAGAACTTATGAAATGTTTACTTCTGGAATTTTTCATGTAATATTTTCAGATCACTGTCAAACTAGGGTAACTAAAACTGTGGAAAGTGGAACAGTGAATGAGAGAGAACTGCTGTATATGAAAGTATGAGGAAAACAGCATCCTTACATACTCTTGAAGTATGTCCTCTAGAGACATAAATTTCAAAAGAAAAAGAGTAAACAGTATTATAGCGAAGAAACCTGGTAAATACCACTTTTTATCAAGTTAGCATTAATAATGGAGCTAAAATAAATAATGTGCCTCCTGAAATAATGCATGGGGCAAGGACATAACACCACATTTGTGATATTCTTTCCAAAAAATGCATAACCTGAATGAATTTACTCATAAACATCAGACAAACAAAAAACAAGAGACATTTAAAAAATAAGCAATCCATGCTCTGCAAAAATAAAAGACAATGAAAGAATGACTGAGGAACTGTTTAAATGCCATGTATGATGCAGGATTAGAAACTAGATTAGAATGAGAGAAACTTTAATAAGAAAATTGGAAAATTTGGATTATGGTCCTTAGAGTCAGTAATAATATTTTTCAATGCCAATTTCCTGATTTGGGTAATGGTGTGATGGTTATGTAAGAAATTAATAGCTGAGGAATCTAGGGAAAGGTTATGCATGAATTGTGCCAATTTTATAACATTTTGAATTCTGAAATTATTTTAAAAATCATACAGGTAGTAAGCATTCGATAGACTATGTGTAACTTAAGGAATCTTCCTGAATCTCTGCCAGCCATGGAGGTGAGACTGGCAGCATGGAATCCTGTGCTGGTGTGCATCTCAGCTGGGTGTCCGGCAGCTCCACGAGGGTGCCATGTATCTGCAAGGACCTTTCTGGGCTGGTTTCTTGCCCTCTCCCTTTGCTATGTCCTCCATCCATACAGCTCCTTTGATGAAGACATCTGAGACAAGTAAGCTCTTGTCACAAAATTACTCTCTGAGAGCTTTAAGAAACTGGGCTTCTTCTTGTTGATTGGTGGGATTATTTAATCAAGAAAGATTTAGCCAGAGCTCTCTGTGGCTCTGCATTACTTTTGCTCTGGAATCTACCACTGTGTTTTCACTTACTGGGTCTGGACACTCAACCATTGGGATTAGGAGGAAAAATCATGAAATTAAAAAAAAAAGTGTGTCCCAATGTGACATCCACATTATCAATGCAGACGATGTAGTAGAAGAAAACATAAGAGAGATGACTAAAACTATCAACAGGGCATAATATGAGGACATATAGTACTTTAGAAAGACTCAATTCCAGAAAGACTAAACCAGAGAGAGAGTCTAATCTATAGAATACATAAGATTATAGAAAGTAAACTTAGGTTCTTCACCATCCACAATAGAAAGACTAAACCAGAGAGAGGGTCTGATCTATAGAATACATAAGATTATAGAAAGTAAACTTAGGTTCTTCACCATCCATGGTAGAAAGACTGGCTGTCTGTCAAAGTGTGAAAGGAATAATTCTAAGATAATAAGAAAAGTGATTTCACAAGTAAATAAATCACACCTGAATCTTGTTATCGAGTCATAAGCCCAACAATGATGATTCTTGAGGAGAATTTGAGCTAACGTGTAGAAGTTACAATAAGTGAAACTACGGAAAGTTGAAATTGCCACTGAGGAGCATGTTATATCTTCCACCTAAATATCCTCTGATGTCCTTGTTAGAATCAGATCCAAGACACTGTTATTTTCTTGATTTTTATTTTGTGCATATCCTTCTAGCCCCTTGAAGATGAGCTGCTCTGTAAGAGTGAATCAATGGTGATGGTCTCACAAGGAATGTTGTGAGGTTAAGAAATACAATTTGTAATGTGCACTGCAAATATAAAGTGCCATAAAAATGCTAATGAATGGTAATGCGTGTCCACTCATTAGCAGGCTGGCGCAACAGGCCAAGGAGAATAGAAAAAGAGACTGCCTTTTGAACACACAAAGTGCGATCCTATTCATCTGGCCTCACACATGCCACCATGGGAGGCTCCGACTCAGCTCTCATTATTCACCCAAACAACTTCCTTTCCCTCTCTGTCTGGGTCTGCAAGCTGCTTTCTGTGTGAAGAAAGATTCCCTGAAACCTTTTGGCGCCATCAACAACAACAGCAGCAGCAACAAAAGTTTGGCTTGAAAAATCCATTCAAAGAATGAAGAAATATGATGAAAATCTATCATTATAGATGTTTTGGAGAAGAGGGAAAAAAGATCTGGGCTTTGTTTTGCATTTTGGTAAGAAATGATGTATAGCTACATAGTAAAATGGTTTTATTAAAAAGATCGTCTCACCCTGAATTCAAAATACGAATTGTGCCCTCTTATCATCCAGTCACTTTCGAATGAAAGTTAAAAATGCTGATACGGTGGAACTAGCCCTTGGTATTATATCTCATAGCTGATATATTTGTCTAATACTTTGGATTTTGAAGGCCTATTACTCAAGGCCAGTGTGCAGGGCTGTTCATTTTAATCCTTTCTGGTTACTGAAAACAGAGATGCTAAGAAGAGCGTGTAGATAAGATTACATCCGTGCTTCTGTGTATAGGTAGGTAGTGGGGTCTGAAGCAGATAGTGGAATAAATGGAGTTTGCATCACCCTGAGAAGAGGGTTCTGACCTCAGATTTCTAGGATTTTATTTAGCAAACTCTGCTGAAAAGTAGGGTTCTATGGTGGTTAGAATGAATCTTTCCTTTGGTAGTGCAGAAAATTAGAACAGCCTAGTGGCAATCCAGATATACCTACCTGACTATACAGGGACTTCAACCACCTCAGTATTATGTGTATTCTGTTCTAATAAAATGAGTCTCTTTCTACGGAAAGAATACATTAAGGACCAGTCAGGAAGCTTACGTCTACTTATGCTGGAAAAAGTAAGTGGATTTATGGAATTCTTATTTCATTCTTACTCCTTCTGGGTCCTATGAACAGTTCAAAGGGAAGTTGGTTAAGTGACCCAGATGAAGCTATTTAACAGGGTGAGCACTTATTTGGTTTACACGAAGCTGCCCAGCAATAGTACCAATGGTTGACACTGTTATCATCATTATTTATTTTGCTATAAGCTAGATTTATGGGTTTTGTAGCATACATAATGCTAAGCATAAGAAACATTAATAACTTTACTAATTAAATCACTATTTTACAGATATAAATCGTGATAAAAATGCCAAGTAAAGTGAAATAGTAAAACATTTTTAGGAGAATTTTAAAGCCAGTTGCTGACTGATGATATCTTTGGTGAGTCTTGGGGTTTGAAGGGAGAAGAGAGCCTTCTTTGAAGATTGAAGTCTTACTTTCCGGCCTGTTCATAATCTTGGAAAGTAAATTTGTCTTAACCTGAGCATAATCAACTGAACATATGTTTAATGTGGGGCTAACAAAACGTATGTTGTTTTGGATTAGAGTAAAATAAAAATCAGAGTTTAGAGAAGGAAAACAGAGAGGGAGAGGAGAGAAACACATGATCATAAATGAAAAGAGAGGGATAAAGAGAATCGAGTAACTAGCATTGTGCATCTTCCCATTTCATTCTGGTTATTGATCTTCCTCTGTGTTCTCCAGCACACACCTTGTTATAAATGAGGATATTGAGTGAAGAAAAAGAGTTAATAAATCCACTGCCTTTGCCATAGCTGCTAATGGAAATCCACGAGCAGTTTAAGTGCTGGTCAAGTAAAAAGACCAAACTGTGAGTGGAGGACATGCCACAAATGGGTGACTGTGAGCTGAAGCTGTGAGCAACATCACTGGATGGCAACTTTTAGAATTTCCGAGGTCCTGCCTGTTGACCTATATAGCAGGTCAGCTCCATGCTAGGGCAAGGTATGCTTGCTTTGATAAATAAAATTTTACTGGTGCACAGCCACATCCACTCATTTATGTATTGTTGGTGGCTGCTTTTGTGCTACAACTCAGAGTTATGGTGTGCAAAGTTGAAAATATTTGCTTTTTCTATTATTAATAAAAAAAGAATGCTGATCCCTGCTCCAGAGGTTTAGCAAACATTAACTAATTGGCTAAACAAAATTAGTTGCTGGATTTTTGTTGTTGTTTGTTTGCTTTTGGGTAGTTGGGCTAAAGTATGCATTTATAATCATTTTTTACTGAGTCTGATATTTATACCTGATATATGCCTGATTCAAAAAATTTCACTGCCTACCTCAAAGCTGCCTGAGCATCTGAAGGCTGAGAAGTATGGGTGTATAAGAGAAGGTCTTTCTCTTTGTATAAAATAAGAAGTGTGATTCTTTAAGAAAAGAGCAAGGTTGCATTTGATAATTCTGATTTAAAATATCTAATCTTAAAGCCATAGCTCAGGGATAAAAAGTCATGGGTATTTTTATTTGTGATTTGTGGAGGGTCTTATTGCATTTCTCTGTCTTCTTACAGCTAGCCGAGAGGTTCATAGTAGGACATAACTCACCTAAGTCAACTTGAATGAATTCTCTACCACCACCTCCCTGAAGAAAATTCCTAACATGGAAAATTCATTTCAGCAGGAGAGGGCTCTATTTTTGAACTGCTTTGACCTGATTTAGAGACTAGATATAAATAAAAAGGAGACAGATGTTTACATACTAAACTTATGATAAAATATTTGGAAACTAACACACACTGGATGTAATCTAACAATATCTGCAAAATAGACATTACGTTTCTGTTGCTTTCATTTTCCCCTTAACAATCCTTGGGGTTTCTATCACTCTTGTTCTCAGTGTTGCCTCTGCAGAATTTTAAAATCTAGCTGAAATCCTATTACTTTCATGACTATTCCTCTGCCAACTCAAATTCAATGAAGGCTAGAGGAAAACCAACTTGGTAACCAAAGAGACCCAAGATCACACCCTGGCTTAGCAGCTGAGGGACCCTGAACAAGTTACTCATCCTCTCTGAGGTTCTATTTCTTCCTTTGTAAGTGGAGAACAAACCCAAGTCTCACAGCTGTTTTGAAGATTAAATGGGATGATACTCGTAAAGGACTCAGCAGATAATAGAGTTTCACTGAATGATAATAAGACAAATTATTTTCTTAGGTGGAACACTTCTGTTTTGACCGACAGTAATTGCCTGTGCCAATTAAATGACACTTTTTCTATATTGTCCTACATTTTTCATTTATCTTTTCATAGATATATTTCTCCTACCTAATTGAATTCTGAGCTCTTAAGAGTAGGCATCATATTCATGTATCTATTCAAGTGTATTGCAAATAATAGGTGTTTAATAAGTATCTGGATTGATTCTGGGTCTTTCATATGTTGTATGACTATACAAGGAAACTAGAGCAAAGAGATTGGATTTTGTAGGCTCACTAGATTGTCCCAAACTTGAACAGGAGGGACTGTGTAGGAGTGGGAGTGAAGAGCTCTGCCTTGTCCAGATATCTAAATTTGAAGAATGAGAGACATGGATGGAACATAGAAAGGCATAAATTTTAGGACCCTCTTCCCTAGGGTCAGAATGTCTGCCCTTTTCTCCACCCACAGCCCCTTGAAAAGACTTTTGGGCACATTTGCAAGAGTAGATTATCGATAGAGACAGTTCACTTAACAAATTAATTACTCTTTCAGTAGGAAAGATGGAGAGTACCAAAATAATTTTAAAGGCTATTATCTTTAGAATCCCTCTCTCATCTGAGCATGTGTCAACAGTGTAATAAGCATTTTTTAGACCAGATTGATATACAATACAAGGCGCTCTTTTTAAAGTATATAGGCCTATGAATTTTGACAAACTTACGCAATGTGTAACCTTCACCACAAGTAAGAGAGAATATTTCCATCATTCCAAAAAGTGTTTCCATTCTTCTCTGTAGTCAGTTTTCCTCCCTGCATTCAGGCCTCTGTAAGTCACTGATCTGATGACTGACCCGATAAATATGTCCTTTTGAGTCTGGCTCCTTTTATCTAGCAAAATGCTTTCGAGTTTCATCTGCATCATTTCATATGGCAGTAGCCATTCCCTTCTATTACTGAGGAGTAGGGCATTATATAAATATATTGTGATTTGTTTGTCCATTCACCACTTAATGGACATTTGAGTGGTTTCTAGCTTTTAGTGATTATAAATGAAAGTACTTAAAATATTTGTGCACAAGTTTGTGTGTTCCTATATGAAGACATGGGTGTGAAATTTCCTTGGATGTATGATTGCTGGGTCATATCATAATTTTAACTTTATAAGAAACTGTCAAATTATATTTCAAAGAGATTTTACCATTTTGCATTCCCTCCAGAAATGTATAAGAACTCCATTTTCTCTGTGTCTTCGTAAACATTTTGTACTGTCAGATTTCTTTTGATTTGACCAATTCTAATAGATATGTAGCAATAACATAGTTTTAATTTGCATTTTGCTAACAGTTAATACCATTGAGCAATCTTTTCATGTGTGTCTTTATATATCTTCTTGGTGATGTGTATTAAAATCTTTTGCCTCTTTTGTGTGTTTGGTGGTGGGAGGAGTGTAGCTTGTGTTCACAGCAGACATTTTTAATTGTATCACATTTCTGCCAGTCAACCATAGTGAGTCAGTCAGTTCCCCATCATCTTAGAATATTCCTTTCAGTTGCTCATATGTGTATACTTTATTGTAGGCAGGAAAGGCAGACAAAGCAAATTACCTGAAAGTCCAGTGTGAGTAAATTATGAAAAAGGTCTTCTTCCAACCTAGTGGTGACTTGCCCTATATGATATAGTCCTCCATCTATTCTCTTCCTCATCTCTGACCTTCAACATCTTGTTCACTCTTTCTCAGCTTCATTCCTTTTCTTGCTGTTGGTACACACACCAAATATACTCTGAGACAGGGCTCGCTTTACCTGAAAAATTTTCCCCCTAGCACCTTAGCTTTTGCATGACTCTCTCCTTCTCTTCATTTAGGTCTTTGGTCGAATGTCTGCTTATTTGTTAGGCTTTCCCTGAACAGCCTATGTAAACTATACCCACATTTTCCCTCCACATCCTCCTACCTTATATTTGTCTGTAGACTGTATCACAATCTGGTGTACTACGTTTTACTCATTTCTTTGTTTACCGTCTATTTCTTCCCATTCAGATTCAAGTTCTATGAAAGGAGGAATTTGACCTGCCTTCTTTCTCTGCTTGATTCCAGTCTGGAAAAGTGTCCAGGGGATAACAGACATTCAGTAAATTTTGAGTAGGATTAATAAGTCTTAAAGAGGAAAGTAAGTGAGAGAATTGCTAAATAATTGTCAGAGTATTTAGACAGACCTACTTGTCATACCAGATCCAGCCTGCTCCCACCACTTAAAAGTTTATTAAAGCTATTTCACACTTGACTCATGTGAACTCTTAAACCAAGCTTCTTTGGCCTAAGCCTGTGTAACATGTTCAGGTGGTCTTTCAGAAACCAGTTTCAAGATGGCAGCAAGTAGAGGTGACGTTGACATTGACTATGTTTGAGGGCCACCACCTGAATTCTCTTTCTCTGGTTGGTTTATTGATGCAACAAAGCAAAATCAAGCTTCACATATTTGAAGATTCACTTTGTGAGTTGTTCTTCTTAGGACTTCCTTGCCTGTGGCTGGGGCTGCCCCAGGTTTATTTCTTGTTGTCCTACTTCTCTGACACTGAACACATAAGCAGGATATTTACCTGCTTGCATTCTGTAGGTTCCTCTGTTGATTGGAGGATCTTGGGGAAGGGTGATTCTCTGTCAGATATGGATGAACTGTCTTTGAATTAAAGGGCTCCCGGGTTGGGATCATTCAGAAGTTGCTCTTCTTTAATAGACCGTAGTGGTGCCAAGGGTGAGTTCTCCATTCTTTCTCATTCTCTCTCCAGTGTCCCTGCCTTGTCTTTCACACCCACTCCAAATCTAGAGACCTCTCTGGATGTGGATATGATGGAGCCCAGTGTAGATTGGAACTAACTAGGGGAGAATAAGCAAGTCCAAGAAAGACAATCAACTAAATATCCAGCCAATTGGATGAAACCTCTGCCAGACATTCAGCAATAAATGGTTATTTTTGAAATCAAGAATATTTTATGATTACAAGGGGAGGGAACTTTCTAGAAATATACCATTTCTTTTTTTATTTGATACAGATATTCTAATTTTGCAGTGTATCTTCAACTGAAAAATTACAGGAAGAAAATGACAATCTAACATATTAATAAAACAGAAAACAATGTTGGAGCCTCTTTATTGTCAAGACTTCACAAATGGAAACGAGCATTGTACAGAGCAAGGGACATTGTTTGTAGCTTTTCCCTTGGGCTGAGCTCCTTTATAAAGTACATCCTCACAGAGTCTGGTTTTCAGAAATCTTCTAAGCTGAGCATGTTTCAGAACTGATCTTTGCCTTCTCAGTGATCTTAAGCAAAATTATGAAAATCTTCCCAAATCCTGATTTTATAACACCAAGAAATACTGACAGTGATGCTTTAGGAGGTTAATGATGGTCTAATTATCTTGCACCAATAAGGAAAAAGAGTCAGCCTTTTGGCAAGATTATGTCAGAACTAGTCAGATAATATAGATATTTCTACCTCCATGCATTTTCTAAAAGGGGATGTTGCTGCTTTAATTAAATGTTATATGAATACATTTCAAATAGATCCAAACACAGGGCAAACTCTGTTTCAGAATGGCTGTTCCTACATTTAAAATGTATTTGAAATGTAATTAAAAAAACAGATAATGGGAAAGAAAAACTAAAGTAACTCGAAACAAGCAGAATATAGTAGCTCATCATTACACTAATATATCAAACAATGTGCTCTTCGCTTAATTATCCCCTTTGAGAGTTGAGAAAACTAAGCACAACCTTCAATTTACAGCTGTTTGGTGCCGGGAACCTGAATTATTATTTAAGAAGAAGGGGGAAAAAGTTTATTTATTGTGACCTCCACTCAATTTTTATTCATCGTGGAAAATCTGTATATTCACAAATGAGGGCTATTCATCCTTAGACCGCAGCATTCTTCAGCTGTCCGGGCCTACATCAACTGCACTTCTCTGGCCTTTGTGTTCATCTCGAAGGCTCTTCATCCAGATTGTTCATCATCTTGATGGTCGAGCTTTATCTCGCTTTTGTGCAGCTGCATTCCGCTTCTCCAAAGTGCTGAGGGAGACAAGGAAAAGAGAAAAGAGCGAGAGAGTGAGCAGGAGAGAGCGGGAGAATAGAAAGGAGAAAAGGCAATGGCCAGTGCACATATGAGGATAATTTGTAGTTTCTCAATAATAATAATAAAAAAAAGGAGGACAGGCTAATTACTGGCTTAACTAGGGCAGCCTGTGGATCTTCATGTCAAAAGGACTGCCGTAATTATTTGCCATCAAAGCACATTCATATTGTGGCACAAAAGAAGGGCCTTTTGCAAATGGATCTTGCTAATAAACAGGGCTGAGAGGAGCATTATGTGTCTCCCTGGTTGCAGGCACATTAACACAGTGACATGGAGCATAACTCGGCCTGAGGAAAAAAACACCAGAATGATAATTATCCCCCTACCCTCTGCAGCCTCCTGCGCCTTTCCCTTTGTGTTGGACCAGGAAGCTGAGCAGGACCTATTGGAGGGCCCAAGGCAGGCTATTAGTGACCCTGAGACCTGACAAGGTGCCTCTGTTCTTTTAAAAGCTGCCTCTTGATGTCAGGAGGGACACGTGGACCAGCCTGCTCCGCTCGAAATGGTCCAGCAAACACTTCAACCTTAGAGACACCTGGAAGGTCGTGACCAATTTAATGCAGATGAAGACAGCAGAGACAAGGCTCTGTTGAATCCTGGTGCTGCACCCCTTCCCCTCCCCCCTCCCTCCTTACCTCCTGGCACTCTTTTTTTCTTCCTTGTCTACACTTACTCAGATGCATGTATTTATGTCCTCAAAACTAAATTCAGGGGGGAGAAAAGTTCTCTTTCGTTTTCTCTTAGTAAATGAAGACATTCATAGGGGAACATTTGCCTGCCATAGAATAATTTATGGAAGAAAAATTATGGGACAATAATATGTAAGAAAACTCAGGAAAAGGAGGTAAAGGTGGATGCAAATACAGCCCCCTAGATTAACCCTTCTTCTAGCAGATGTAAACATACTGGTTCCCCACAGGTATGGGGTCACTGTGGGGCCAGGGGGCTGTGTTTAGTGAACATCACAGACTGCTTTTCTTGTTTCTTGCTGGGCAGCTGGTTAAGAGGCTCATCAGCAATGGGAACTCTGGAAAACATGCCTGGTACCCAGTCCTTCACCTATGAGCCCAGGCCGCCCAACTTTGGAGACTGCAGGAGCTGCAAATCATTTCTGGAGGCACCAAGCTGGTTTTTGTTTTGACACAGAATGGCTGCTATGGAAGAAAGGGGGCAATAATCAACTTGGAAAATGTACCTGTTTGTCTTTTCCTTTTACTTCCTCTTCCTTTTTCTTCTGGTGATTGTTCTGAGAGGTGTCTCTGACATCAAGTGGGCATCCCAGAAACCAGAAGATGGGGGAAAGTATTCTATTTTACATGCACTAGAAGCAAACCAAATCCCTGGAACTCTTATTTTACCCAGCAGAGAAATTAAGAGTAGAAATTTGCATTGCAAAAGAATTCTTGCTTCACAAAAGCCAGCTTCCCTGAGCATTTAAATATTTAATTATTTGAAAGGCTGGAGGTAGATAAACTTCAAGTTAAAATGTTATGAGCCATTTCTAATGGAAGATCTACCAGGAATGACTTGGAAACATTAAAAGACATGTATATGTGGGAAAACAATATTAAGAGGTTTCAGAATAGTCATGAATCTAGGGATGTACATACTCTTAGATTGTAAATCTCCCAATAATCAATCAATCATTTGATCTCTCTCCTTCCCTCCTTTCTTTCTTTTTTTCATTCTTGTCTTAACATAAAGGAATTGGGATATGGACATACTAATTATAGATCTAGATTTTCCAAACAGTTAAGAATGATAAAGAAAAAAAAAATGAAATCACACTCTTCCTTATTTTATTTCTCGAGCCTAGGCTTTTTTCCCTGCAACATTAAGTGCTGATATCCAACTACTCATAAGATCTCTACATTTGTATATCTAATAGACATCTCAAATTCAGCATAGTCAGAATGAAACTTCTGATTTCCATCCCCATTCAACTTGCTCTTTTCACTGGTTTTTTCAGTCTCCAGAGATGGTAACTGCAAGTTTATACTGCTTAGAACAGAAACCTTGACATTCTTATTGCCTTCTTTGCTCTCATACTTCTAATCTGTCAAAAATTCTATTGGTTTATTTTCAAGATGCATTCAGACTCTTGTCACTTCTCAACAACTCTACCAATACCTTGGTCTGAGTCACTGTCATCTCTTGCCTCCATTACTCTAGTAGCATCTAAACAGGTCTCCTGCCTCTTCCTTGATCTACTCCCAACTTAGCAGCCAGGTTAGTACTTCCAAACTGTAAGTCAATCATGTTGAAACTTGGTTATGAAGACTCTTGATTCTTTGATTTTATCTCCTTCTTGTCTTTCCTTTGGTCATTCTTCTTTGGCCACACTGTACCCTTGATTTTCCCTAAACATAGAGAAAGAGGAAAGATCCAATGTTTACAGTCACTTCATTCAAAATCAAGAGCAAGGATGCAGGTTACTACATAGATCTATTGTACTTTACTCTCTTCCAATCATATCGCTTGCGTTTACATAGCTTCCTTATTCTCCCTCATTTGGGGGTGGGGGATGGGGGACAAAACTAACATGGTAAAATAAGAGGGATTTTTTTTCCTGAACGACCAAAAATATTTTGGACCTCATTTTTTTTTTTTATTTCTTTTGTAAATCTTCTTTCTCCTTTGGCAACTGTTGATTGGGTCAGTTATAGAATCAAAGCACCCAAAGTGGTTACTTTACCAGTTCCTGCTTTTCTATAACACTAAAACCTTAAACAGTGGATCTAGAAATGCATTTTTAAAATACATCAGCTTCAAATACATTTGCCTCATTCACCTCAAGCAATAGCCTCAACCATGTCAATTTTACTCCATAGATTTTTGATGGGTGGATCTTTCAGTATTAAAAGGTTTAGGGTTAGAGTTAGGATTAGTCCAGTCTTGGCTCAAGTCAGAAATCTATCAGTCTCTCTCTTCTCTCGATGTCTGTCTTTATTTTTATGCATCAATATCTTACTTCCATTGACATTATACCCATATGTTAGAATACCAATGCCAATCTCAATATCATGTATGGGGAAGGGGGGGTAGTGGGGAGGGAGCCAAGGGGAAAATCGACCAAGTGCTGTGTGCATGTAAGACCCTATCACTGTGAATTACATTATGATGTGAAACTGTAAAACTATAATGCACCAATAAAGGCACAGAGAAAAAAAGATTAGAGAATTTGAGAAGGAGCATTTGCATGAAGATAAACAGTTTGTAGTCTATCACAGGATGCTTCTAGAACAAAAAGGACTACAGGGAAAGAAGAAATGATTAGAAAAGGATACCATTTGGGGCTTAGGTTAAATCCCATGAAACCAGTGATCCTGGAAGTGTGGCATGAATTTTCCTGGCTCTCAAATCAGAAGAACTGTTTCTTTCAAGTATCTGTAGGTCCTCTCAGCGTTCAGCACTACAGAAGCAAGGCAAGCTGGGGATTGGGTGTATATCTGAGAAGGCCAGGTTCATTTCTGCTTCAGAATACAGAGAGAGCAAGACTCACGGTGTGCATACCAGCATGGAACCTGGAGTTGCCACCAGATGCAAACCACCATGTGGCATACACAGAGGAGGGCCTTAGAGGGCTGAAATTCTTATATTAATGAATAGATAAGAGATCCTTAGTATCTATGTCCCCTTTACTCTGTGACCTCCTCAGCAACCTGGAGAACATTAACAAATCCATGAATTAGCTTTTACTACGAGATCATGAAGGAGAATAATTTGTTAGTATAAGTAAAACATGGATTAATTACAACTGTCTGTATGTGAAAATATTGAGTAAGGAGGGCTTTAGATACATTTTAAAAAGGTGAAAATCTCGTGAGCTAATGAAATTGAAGCTCTTTTTCGTTCATTGGTAGTAGCTGGGGCAGTAATAATCATAAATGCTTTGGTTCAGCTGAATGATGGGATATAGGAAAATAATAATTTGGGTTTCAAATGAGTGGCTTTGCAAAGTTTTTCTTCTTTTCCCTAAAAGATCTCTGAACGAATATGTGGAAGGTGTGGATGAACAAGGGTAGAAAATGCATCTAATTATGGCTTTCTCAGGAAGTTCTTCTTTTAGGTCTCTCTCTCTCTTTCTTATGTAACTTTAGAAGAAAGAATCCTAGAAAACTTCACTAGAGTAACCTTGGGGAGACCTAAAAATGCTTATTTTCTGTGGATTAACACACTAGCAAATTATGTTGGTGGCATGTTGCAACATATGTTTAATGCTGGTCATAAATTTCCCAAAGTTTGTATTTGTGTTTGGTTCCCTGTTCATGGTTTCAACTCTCAAATGTATTACTGTTCAAAATCATTTATTTTTCTTTAAATACATATGCATGATGTCAACGATTGACTTAGAAAATATGTCTTGATCAAAATGTTCATGGACACTAACTAGCACATGCAGAAGAGTCTTTACTGAATAAACAGTATTATCTATCTTTGCAGATCTGAAAGTAGAACTAATCAGGGCTCTCATTGTGGGCCTGAACATTTTGAGCTGGGTTAAACAATAGTCCCAGGCTCCACCTTCAGGGATCCTCCTATAAATGAAGAGGGGTTTCCTTTTCCCTTCTATAGCCCCGTTCTTAAAACCAAGTGGAATATGCCATATAATTATTTCCATAAGAAGAGGCTTCATACTTTTAATCCTTTATGCCCCCATGTCCCTGAGCAAGTTTTTCCAAAGAGCATGATGCACAAAGTCAGTGGATTGGGGGCCACAGTCTAAGACCCCCAACAAAGGACAGAGAAAAATTGAGTTTCAGCGCTTAGTGCTTGGATCAAAAGAGAAGCAAATAGAATAGTTACATTTGGAAGGCCTGCATAGGTCTGGCTACTCATTAACATCATCAAGCAATATGGATATATTTAGTCTTTTATGAAAGCTGACCACTCACAAAATTTGAGAGAGAAATTCCACAATTTAGGTCAGATTTTCAGGGTAAACTTGTTTGTTGTTGTTTTAATAATAGAGACTAAAATTACCTAATATTTACTGTCTTCTTAGACATGCATGTGCTTATGTCTTCTATAAAAATGGTTAATATCTAAACATACATGCATGCACAAGTATATGCAGAGAAGTTATGCATGTGTATATATATAGAACAGTAGGGGTGTGTGCGTGTGTGTGTATGTCTCTTTAAAATATGAAAAAAAATGTCTAGGCCTTCTAACACAGCCCATAGCCCATAGCATGCTTACAATGTGTGGTGTTTTCTCAGGTTACAGTGTGGCATAATACATTTTTTCCTTAGAGAATTAATTTTTCATATTTTAAAACTAATATATGTTCATTGTAGAACATTCGAGAAGTATATGAAAATACAAAGAAGAAAATTAAAATCACATTAAAAAACCACACGATGCCATGGTGTAAAAACGACCATTATTATTTTTTTGTGTTGTTTTTATGTACAAGTTTTTAATTTTGGTGTTTCTCAATGTGTTATCCTCTAAGAGGAAAGTGATATATCTTTAGGTGATACAACCCAATTGTGGTATAATGATCCATTCATCTTGGTATCTTAAGATAATGCACATTGTACTTATATATGGGCATATATGTGTCCTCTGACATATACGCCCATTTTCCACCCACTATCATCCACCCACCCCTCCACCCCTCCATCCATCCATCATTTATCTATGCATATGTGCCTACATCTTTCCCAGGAGTATTTACTGATCTTCAAGTAATTTCTCTTGGGATTTTGTTCCACACAGGTCTTCTTGTCTAAACAGTCTCCTCCATTATCATAGGCATTTTTTTATAACATACCAATGATGTCTTTCCATGTGGTTCCTTTCTGCTGCCATCTCCCAGTCCTTTAGCAACTCATGTGGATAATTTGGATTATTATAACTTTAATCTGTAATTCTGAATTTTTACTTTCTGGGTAGCATAATTCACCCGTCCCAGGCCTTCATGCCAGTTTAGGATCATGAGGATATTTTTCTCTTTCGTACCCCTTTTTGTTTTCCCTCTTATAATCACTTCCCCACATTTGACTTGGGCACAGCAATCAATCAATTCAACTACATACTATCTCACACCTTCAGTTTATTATCGACATTGTCCCCCTCCACATCCAGGTCAGCTTTTCTCTCCTTCTTGCTACTGCTGAAAGAAATCTTGTGTCTTCATTGATCGATTAGAATTTATGATTTCCAACCTCAGTTGAACTTGTAAAGCTGCTGAAACTATCTTTTTAATCATGAGTTAACTCCTTTCCACTCTATTATGATATTTTTATCACTTGCTTAAAACTACCACTCAGTCTTAGTCTCTTAGTGGAAAAATGTGTCCTACTACTTTTTAAATGAACAAGGTTATTGGAGATGGTCTGGAATGGTGGAAAAATCAGGAACTCCAGAGTTTGCTAAATTAGAGTTTTGGACCCAGTACTCACCACCTATATGACCTTGGCTAATTATCTTAGTCCTTCTAAACTTTTGTTCCTTTGTTTTGAAAACCTTACTTACTTCATAGCATTGTTAGGAAAATGGCAGCAACATGATATTTTCAACATGCCTAGAACACAGTAACTCCTCAATTATAGCTATTATATTTATTAAGTAACACTATTCTTAAGACTTTTATTAAGTAACACTATTCTGTAAACCTTCCTTTTCCAAGTTTATTTGGATTTTTGTCTTTCTGATTTCTGTCTCCACTGGTTTGGAAGAAGAAACAGAAACTCCAGTCAAGACCATTTCCTGGAGCCTGCATCCTGCATCCTGCATCCTAGACCACTGTTCCATCAAGCATTTCTTTCTTTTTTTGGTTGTTCAATTTGAGTGGCCACACACCTTCTTCCTAGAGTTTATTCTTCATATGTAAATGTTGTGGACTTAGGAAAGCCCCTGTATGAAGGTTTTGCACAGATGGCATAAGTTAGAGAGAAGTAATAAGCACCAGGAAAAAATATCCAGTTTAGAAAGTTTTACTTTTGTAAGGTTATCTGTTGATAAGGAATATGGAAAGATTTCCACTTTGAAAGGGTGAGTTTTAAAAATAGTCTATAAAAATATATGTATAAACAGAAGTAGTCTATCATTGCTTCAAATCTCAATATGTGATTTTTTCCATTCTGAGGTTTTTATTCTTAGGTTCCTGAACATACATATATATATATATATATATATATATATATATATATATATATATATATATATATATATATATCATAACTCGGTAGCCTGCTATTGATTGAAAAAGAGATACATTTGCAATATCCTTATCAAGATCATTATGTAACTTCTGAAAAACTGAGTACCCTACTTTGAAAATATTTAAGATGATGTAATGTATTATCAGTACAAGATATAGGGCAAGGTTTGTTTTGAAACTGGTGTCATTGCCAGAGTACAAAACATTAGTCCCTGCCACCAGGGATTGAGGATTTTAAAAAATATAATAAGAAAAGAAATATAATATCATCCCAAGCAAGGTACTGGAAAAACTGAAGCCACCTGTTAGTGTCTTCTCGTTGATAACTTAGAATGAATGTTCGTATTATCAGGTCATTGTTTGCTTAAGGTAACCCATGAAACTGGCTCTCATCAGCTTTTCTGCTTTTGCCAATACTTTTTTCTCTCTTATCCCCCCCCCCTTTTTTTTTGGCTTCATCTTTTCAACATCTTGGGAAGAACAAAGCTTTATGAGATTTTGGCCAGTGGGAACCTGGGGCTGATGACAAAGGAAACGGTGTTCTTCATTTCTGATTTCAAAGCAGCTTGCACAATGTCTGAGCCTTTAAAAATGCCCCCTAGATGTGTGTTGTGGGACCAGATGGAGAGGCATGCTTGCTTCACAAGGCACTGTGACTCCCATAATCTGAAATCATGGTGAATTTTCTTTTGACAAGCGTCTTCTCCATTCTCCTGCTTCTGCTCTGGGTAGAAGATGCCTATCCCATAGTTCCATAGAGACTGCTTGAGGCCCTGAGGGATGCCCTAGAGAAGTTATGGCTTTGATAACGTTTAGGTTCAGCTCATTTAGACCAGTTCCTTACCCAGATGATCTTCCTGTTCTTTTTCTTGATTCACTCCAAGGTTAGTGTAGTCTTTTTTTCTTTTTTTCCCCCTCCTTTAACAGAATACCACAGACTGGGTAATTTATAAATAACAGAACTTCATATTTTACAATTCTAGAGGCTGGAAATTCTAACCCACTAGCATTTGGTAAGGGCTTTTTTTTTTTTAATAACTTTTCTTTTGAGAGGGCAGGATAGAGGAATAGGGATTGAACCCAGCTATACTCCAAGCTATACTCCTAGCCCTGTCTAATCTATCTATCTATCTATCTATCTATCTATCTATCTATCTATCTATCTATCTTTCTATCTATCTATCATCTATCTGTGTTCTATATAATACATATAAATATAATATGTGCTGGAAAAACACACATATATATATATATATATATATATATATATATATATATATATATAAACAGAATCTCACTAAGTTGCAGAGGGCCTTACTAAGTAGCTGAGGATGGCCTTGAACCTGTGACCCTCCTGTCTTAGTCTCCCAAGTATTGGGATTAAAGAGGTGTGCCACTGCAGTTGGCAGATAAGGGCCTTCTTGTTGTATGTCACATGGCAGAAGGTGGAATGGCAACAGAGGATCAGCTCCTTCTGTCAAGTTCTTACAACAGGACACAGAGTCTCACCCATGAGGGAGGAACTCGGATGGACTGAAGGACTGATAACCTCTGAAAGGCCCTCCTCTCAATACGATCGCATCAGAAGCACTTGAATTTTGGAAGCAGCACATTCAAACCATAGCAGTGAATAAGATTTTGTAGGATAATTTGCATTATAATAGCAATCAATGATTTAAACTAATGCAATAGTTCTCTAACTCATGCAGTTTTAGGACTTGGTCATGAGGTAGGAGAAGAAGGTTTTTGGACCAACAGGGATTTCCTAGGACTTCTTGAAGCCGGTTGAGTTATGCAGACATGTCCTCCACCAAGGGACTCGGTAAACCCTGAAACTGGGTATTATTTGTTGAACAAGGACTTATATTGGAATTTCTCTTATTGATTAGATTTTTAAAATGTCAATAACAAAGAATTTTTTAATGACTCAGGTAAAAGTTTATTTTTCTTCTGACTCCTGTCTCCCCATCCTTGCACACATGTTCACATAGCCATACATTTCTTATAGACTTGGTATATCCACACTTTGTTTTATCCCTTAGGCCTTGTCAGTATGTGGGCAAGGGTCCAGGAAGAAAATGTGCCTCCTACGTGGGCACTACAGCTTATGGAGGCCACAGAGTGCTTATCAGACTTTAAACTGCATCCCATGCTTGTCTTTACTTGGAAAACACCAGGGACTGTCTTTGATAGACAATGTTAGCTATCAGGTCTATGGCATGCTTAGGAAAAACTGGGCAATATCCTCTGCACAGAGCCCTTTTCTAGAATATAATTTGTCCCAGACATTTTCATCTTTGCAAGAATGTAGATTTACGAGTTTGATTTCTTAATCAGAGTGAACTTTCAATGTTTCATGTCTCAGATATATACAATCATGTCATGGACCCAGTGGTGATATTAGTAATAAATGCAATATCATTAATATCACTGCATAAATATAAAAAGAATTATAGAGTTCACATTTGTAAGGAAAAAGAAAAAAGAAAAATCTCAGGTTAATAGTTGCCTTTGTTGCTATTGTCTTACTCATTGGCAATATTTTATGTACTGCTAGAGTTTATATACCAGGACCAGTATTTGGCAAGAGTTATCAGTGACACACACAAACAGCCAGTTACTTCTTCTTTTTTTTTTTTTTTTCTCATTTTTCATTTCTCTTTCTTCCTCCTTTTGACAAAACGTTATTATTTCTTCGAAACTCTGAATCAGCCTCTAGCGGGGGCTGAGTCCTTTTAAAACCAAAGTGCAGTATTTGAACTTTGCTATCACATAACACTTTCTGAGGCTGTTTGTCTGAAATGACTTAATTTGCACTGCAGGACCAGCCCTGAACCCACAAATACTCCAAAAAGCCACAGTGAGCCAGGGCAGCAGACCTATTGCTAATTTTTTATTAAAATCCCTGAGGCACCCAACCTAGGGCCCCAAAGCAGCTTTAATAATAGACAACATACAGCGCATTTTTCTTGTATTGCCATGTAATCAAATCTGAGGCTGCTGTTCACTTTCTTTGTTTTACCTAGAGGACCAACTTCCAATTTAGTTGTGGCCTACTCTAAACTGATTTTTCATTGTAATTAATGCCTACTTTGGCCTCAGCCACTTATACAACTTTCCATTAGAGGTTTGCAGCCATCCACAGAGTATTCTACTAAGTTACCCTCACAGACCTGCTATGGCTGCAATTTTGTTAAAGTCATTGTTTTTATTATTTTATTACAAAGAATTTTTAAATTGCTTAGCTAAATAGCTTAAAATTTTTTTCCTTCTTTTCTACTCTCTGTTCCATACTTATTAAAATGTTTGGGCCAAGGTCCAAGATGGCAACACACACATACACACACACACACACACACACACACACACACACATACACACATACACACACACACGCACACACCATTCATCCCCTCCACTGCTCCCATAACCCCAGCCTGTAAGTGATTTCAGAAAGGCTATGGGAACTGATTTAGGACCAGGATCTGCTGTGGCTCATTTTCTGTCTGTGTTTTGTGCTATCCATTACATTTGAAATAGTACCTGAGGTTTAAGGTCCCTCAGCAGAGGATGTTAGGAGACCTCTGCAAACAGTCAGGCGGAGGCCTTCCCACCACTAACCTTAAAAAAGATTATGGCAGTAGGCCCAGGGTCAGATTGAAGAGATGAAGAAGTATATGCCAGGCCTTTGCTGCTCCCTGAATCTTTCTCTGTTGGCTAAGTTGACATTTTCAGTGACTTTTCTTAGAGCCTTGTTTAGACTGGGTTCCTAGAAAATTCTGGATCTATTTACGACCTGTCTTCTCACTCCCAGCCCTTGGCATTACTAAATGACAAAGAACAACACTCAAAAATTAGAGTCCTCTGGCTCCTTAGATGGTCCCCTTTCAACCCAAAGAAGTGGTTCTCAGGACCCAGTGAATGAGTGAGATCCACTAACACATCACTGGTAACGTGTAGGTTGTATAGAAAGGAGCATGGCAGGGCCAGTTTCTTTAAAGGCCTTCACTGTGAATACCCTGAAAAGAAACTATGACATCTTTGTGCAGTTTTTAACTCCTACGTTTTCAATGTTAGTAGTTTACCTATAGGATCCACGGGGAAGAGAATCTGTTTCTGTTAATGAGCAATGGATTTCCTTATCTTAGCTTGTATATGCTACATAAATTCTGCTAACCATTGAATATAATAATTCCACTTCTAGTATTTGTAGTCATTTCTTTTTAGACAACATTTTATACTGTTGTATAATAATGTCCTTTTAAGTAGCATCTATAGACTCTTGATCACATGTACCATGTGAGTGGTGGAAATTGGAAAGCCCACAAAAACCTACTGGGATACTGTCTATGTGTGGCTTTCCATCACTGGGTCATGTCTGATAAAGGAGGGCACTGTGGTAAGTTGGGAAAGTTGAGATCTAGGTCTGTTTCTTAGTTTCACTGCTTATTTATTGAACAAATACAGTCAGCTGTCCTCATTAGGTGGCAGGGCCTCATCAATTTTGGGGAAGTCCTTCCCTCTTTTTTTCCCCAAAAGAAATCCTTGGGTATTGACAGATAAACAGAAGCACTCATGTAAAGTGGGAAATAATCCATATTTTCTTTCAACATGTAAATTTGATCAATCAGCCATCTTTTTATACAAGAAGTGAGACACCCAGTAAGGAGACTACTTTGTGTGTGTGGCTTAAGAAACCAGGGAGCCTGCTCATACTCTCACTGAGTAAAGGGTAGGTTTACAATTCATCATGTGATGTGTGTGTGTGTGTGTGTGTGTAGGGGGGTAACAAGATTGAACCAAGGGGTGTTCTATCTCTGAAGTATATCTCCAGCCCTTTTTATTTTTTATTTTGAAATAGGGTCTCACTAAGTTGCTAGGAGCTTTGCTAAGTTGCTGAAGCTGGCTTTGAGCGTGGATTCCTCCTGTCTCAGCCTACCAAGTACATAATAGAAGATTTCCTTTCCCTTCCCTTCTTTTC
>PVLC010026974.1:0-15508 GCA_004027655.1 Graphiurus murinus
AGCCGGGCGTGGTGGCGCACGCTTGTAATCCCAGCATTCGGGAGGCTGAGACCAGAGGATCCGGGTTCGCGGCCAGCCTCAGCTACCTAGTGAGGCACTCCGCAACTTAGTGAGACTCGGTTTCAAAATAAAGAATAAAAAATAGGGCTGGGGGTATATCTCGGAGGTAGAATGCCCCTGAGTTCAATCCCCAGTACTGCAAAAAAAAAAAAAAAAAAAATAGGGGAATGCTTTAAAATCCAAATATAGAGCCAGACATGGTGGCACATGCCTGTAATCCTAGTACTTGGAAGTCTGAGACAGGAAGATCACAGGTTTAAGAACAGCCTCAGCAACGTACTAAGACCCTCAGCAACCTAGCAAGACCCTGTTTCAAAACAAAAAAATAAAAAGGGATGGGGGTATAGCTCAGAGGTACAATGCCCCTGGATTCAATCCCCAGTACCACAAAAATAAATAAGTAAATAATCAAATGCAAACAGAAAGGCCAAGGCTAACAGCCTCATGGAGGACCTGCCCTCTGTCTTGAGGTTACAAGTCCCATCAAAGGAAATGGGTGGCCATGTCCAGGAATGTGGAGACTTAGGGGGTGTCTGTGCAACTGCGAAATTATTAACAGGTGGACTTCCAACCTGTCAACAAGAGGAGATATAACTCAGCCAAAAGCCAGGGAAATGGGCATTTTGTGTGTGTGCATAAAGCCCTGAGTTCCCACCTAGACACAACTTAACACCCTCTGCCCTTGTGACTGATTAGACAGGGGACGCAAAGGTGACCTTTTCACGTAACCTGGGGGCCCTCTGCCTACAACACTTCCTCTCCATGGTAACGCTGGAAATTTGAAAGCGCATTTCATTCACAGCAGTATTTTTTTTTTTAATATTTGAGTGGTTTATAAACTCATTAACAGTGAAATGGGGAAATCCTGTTAAAAAGTTGGTGTGTTATCTCCCATTGAGTCAAAACTGGCAGGAAGTAAGAGAGATATAAACGGGCACCCATGTATCCGTAGACAGCACAACGTGTATTCATATACAACACACATTTGCAAGTGTACTTTCCGATGCAAACATCCCGGAAGAACAGGTCTACCAAGGCCTTAAGCGCCATTTCTAAGGCTCAGTCGATTTACAGTATGTTACTGCCAGCTAGCTCCTGAGATGGCTACAAAAGTTTGGCGGTTCCTCCTGAGTCGGCCAAGAGACGGTTCTCGGTGTTATTGAGTCTAAGTTTTATTTTGTCAGGTTTTTTTTTTTTTTTTTTAATTTATTTTTAAGTGAGAACGGTGACTGCAGAGAGTAGAGCTGAGAAACGCTGGGCTAAGTATGCTTTCTGTACACTCAGTTAGGACTCCATCCCTGTGAAATGACACAAAACTCCAACCTCTAAAAGCAACAGCATGTCAACTCGAATGAAAGAAGGAAATTATGTATGTATGCCTCTTATTCTTTGTGAATGTCTTTCATTTAACTAAAATTATATTAGCAGCCAGATTGATAAATAAAAAATTCAAAATAGTTTTAATTATCCTAAAGACGATTCTTTGTGTTTTGTACCGCTTGGTTCTCTCGGAAGTCATCTTCGACCTTTGGCAAACACCTGCTCCAAGCGCGGAAGTAGACGGCTGCCGGGAATATAACCTTCCTGAAAGTCGTGGGGCCGGAGATACTCCCTGAAGACAGGCCTTAAATACATCCACAGTTAGCCAATTCTTGCCACACATACCTTCCCTTCTCCCATGTTTCTTAAAGTAGCTTAATGGATATTGACTTTATATTTTGGATTAATTTACACACAGCTTAATAAAAATGTGGTTAGAGTTAAGTGGTTTCCAGAATAAATTCTGATCCTTTCTTGGAAAGAGGGAGAGACAGTGGACCAGGGCAAATGGCCCTGGAGATGCGAATCTTTCCAAATGCATCCATGTGCATTAAGAGCTAAGTTGCTTTCTGGTCTTCTGTTACCATTGGGAAGTCATTGCCTTTTAATCAATTCTCAGTGTGCACATAAATGTACACCAAGGAAGTGTGAATTCCGGTTAAAGGCCCAACCCCTCTGTTCCTTCAGCGATCCCCAAGGCCCATCAAGGACAAGAGCACCCCAGCATAGCTGGCCAGCATCATGCCATAAGACTCTTTGTCATGACTCAGCTTTGCAAATGTGATCCAGCCAGGGCTGAGAGGTGCCGCGTCTTGGAGGGCAGGAAACCAGCGCTGCACAAGTTCACATCAAACGTTTCAGAAGGATGAGCCAGCAGGTGTAGGGCTTAGAGCTTCTGAGCCACGACACGCTTCCTTCCCCAGGTGCACCCACCAAAGCCACCTGTGCACGGGGACTGGTTCCAGGAGGACATCAGCTTGACTTTGTAGAAAATGATATTTATTAAATGATTTTGTAGAAAATGATATTTATTAAATGATTTTGTAGAAAATGATATTTGTTAAATGACTAGGAAAGTTGCAGGGGAGGAGATACATGGAAGAAAATATAGCTAATTTTGCACTTTGTCAGTTGCAGTAGCGTGTAATGGACTTACCAGAGCACAGAAACACAAACATAATTGTGCCATTACTTTTTTTGAGTGTGGTACTGAGGATTGAACCTGGGGGCATTCTACCTCTGAGCTATATCCTCAGCCCTATTTTTTCTTCTTTTATTTTTTTTTTTTTTTTTTTTTTTTTTTTTTTTTTTTTTTTTTTTTTTTTTTTTTTTTTTTTTTTTTTTTTTTTTTTTTTTTGCGGTACTGGGGATTGAACTCAGGGGGATTCTACCTCCGAGCTACACCCCCAGCCCTATTTTTTTTTTTATTCTTTATTTTGAAACTGAGTCTCACTAAGTTGCGGAGTGCCTCACTAGGTAGCTGAGGCTGGCCGCGAACCCGGATCCTCTGGTCTCAGCCTCCCGAATGCTGGGATTACAAGCGTGCGCCACCACGCCCGGCTTCTTCTTTTATTTTTTGAAACAGGGTCTCACTAAGTGGAGGAGGGCCTCACCAAGTAGCTGAGGCTGGCCATGAACCTATGATCCTCCTGTCTCAGCTTCCCAAGTACTGGGATTACAAGCGTGCACCACCACGCCCAGCTGTGCCATTACTTTTTGAGAAGGGGTTTATGTACTCCTGAATGAACCTGACTGTAAAAGGAAAGTCCTAGATGAAGTATTAGATGAATAATCACTAATTAGCATGTGCCCATCTTTTCTTGACCACTCTGAAAACCACAAATCCAGCAAAACCTGAGCTAAATTGATCCCATACCTGAAGGTTCCGCTCCACCACAAGCCCCTCCTCCCCATAAACACACCCAGCACACCTTTGGCTCAACGCAGTTTTTCCAGGAAAAAAATGAAAGTTTTCTTTTTGATCATGTGCCCACGACCTTTCTGTTCATCTGAAGTCATCCTCTGGGTATGTAGTAAATAAATCCCTTGGAATAGGAAATAAACTCTTAAGCCAAGCCTTCCTCAAAGGAAAGAACCAAACCTTTCTTTTGTTTTTTTAAAGTCTCCTGACCCAAAGCATGAGAAAATTGGCCATTTCTTCTAAAAATGTAAATTCAAAATTGTAAGATATAAATGAAGACATAGCAGGATGAAAATTGAGAGATGAATTAATTTGTGTTCATAAGTTAATGAAGGTAATATTAGTTGGAAGGTAATATTTGGAGGGTCAGTGTGTCCAACAGAGGGAGGAAGGAAAAAAGGGACCCAGCCATTCCAGAAGTGACATTCCCAAGTTCAAGACCAAACTCTGAGTGGGACAAATTCCATACAATTTGGACATCTGGGAAAGTATGTCAGTCAGGGTTCTTCAGAGAAACAGAACCAGTAGGATAGATGGAAGGAGGGAGAAAAAGAGATGAAGAGAAACAGGGAGAGAGAGAACAGGAGTCCTTTCCTGTTGTAGGTGGCGCGTGAAACAGGAGGACAAACTACAAAGGGTGTATGAAAGGAAAGATGACAAGAAATGCAACAGCCAGGCCGGGCGTGGTGGCGCACACTTGCAATACCAGTACTTGGGAGGCTGAGACCAGAGGATCTGGGTTTGCAGCCAGCCTCAGCTACTTAGTGAGGCCCTCAGGAACTTAGACCCTGTTTCAAAATAAAGAATAAAAAAATAGAATTGGGGGTGTAGCCCAGAGGTAGAATGCCCCTGGGTTCAATCTCCAGTACCACAAAAAAAAAAATTAAAAAGAAATGCAACAGCCAACCTAATCAATCCATCAATCCATCAGCCCACGTTAGTACCGGGCAAGGGCAATTTGAAAGAAGGGTCTGACAGCACATCGTCCTGTTCTTGGAAATGCAGTGGCGTTTCTCATGTCACAGAACTGAAGGGAAAGGACAGGGGTGTCCCTCTCATTCTGCATAAGGCGCACAGTGCACCCAGGAGGAAGGGAAGAGGGTGCCCCTTACTCTCGGTTGGCAGCTGCAGGAATAAGCTCCAGACTCTGCACCGGCCTGAACAGGACTTTGCTAATGGCTGTGCTCCCGATCATAGATGGAATAACAACTCATCAGAGGCGAAATAATTATTTTTAACAAGCGTCGTGTGGAGCCAGACCTGCGCTTCTGCTGTGCGGTGATGTTCCGAAGCGGGGCCGGTGGGCAGGTGTCGCCTGTTATTTACCTCGCTGTAAACACAGCGTCCTCGGCTCCGTCGCAGACCTCGCTAGCAGCGCACCCTGGGCTTTGTTAAAACTACAAGAAGCTTCTGTGATATATTTCCGGGTGATCAAGTTATCACTCCCCCAAATTCAATTACGGAGCTCGTTCGCTCTACTCCAAGCGGTAACCATGGAGCCGGCTCTAAATCTTTAGCAGCGGAGCAGATATATTGATCACCGCCAGGCCTGTCATTAGGAATCTCGGCTTAAGCGCTGCTGGAGAGAACTCCAAAGTTTAATTAGTATCCCCGTCTGGTGTTGTAAAATACAAGGCCGGGACATATGGGAAAGAAAAATGAGTTCGTGTGAATCATCGGGAACGTGCAAAACTGGCAGAGAGAGCGGAGCGGAGCGCACGGCAGAACCGGAGCTGAACCCAAAGCTCCTTGCCTTGGCGACCAGCCTGCGGGGGGGGGAAATATTTATCTGTTCTTCTCAAGAAAACAAGTCTTTTCTGGGACAACTGAGAAGGAACAGCAGACATTGGGTCCTGCGATGATCTCGCCTGGGGGCACATGGACTTGGGCAATGGCCATCCTGGGCGCAGTCCTAACAGAGGCTCCGGGGGACAACCAGATGTCCTCTGTGACAGCGGCTCTAAAAGGGGGGAGGGGACATCACAGGTGTCCCTCGGGTACACTGTGGGATCTAGACTTTTTTTTTCTTTTTTCTTTTTTTTTTCTTTTGCAGTACTGGGTATTCTACCTCCGAGCTACACCCCCAGCCCTATTTTTTATTCTTTATTTTGAAACAGGGTCTCACTAAGTTGCGGAGGGCCTCACTAGGTAGCTGAGACTGGCCGAGAACCCGCAATCCTCCTGTCTCAGCCTCCCAAGTACTGGGATTACACGCCTGTGATTCTATCTCCTGTGCTCACCGCCTGCAGGATAACTGTTTGGATTCACAGGAAGCATGAACGCCTAGGGAGAAGCGATTTGCTGAGGGCTCACAGCGACACCCTCCTCCAATCGGGCCTGCACCAGGGAAAACCGGCTACGCCAAATAACCTCCCACCAAAACGCCTCGTGGAAGCGTGGCCTGGAAGTTGCAGCCCCAGGCCTCTGCCTTCCTCCCTCACCGCCGGAGCCCTGACCTCAAGGCCCAGGGGAAGTTCTGATCCTGGATCCCACCCGGAGAGCCCATGCTCGCCTGATCTGTTCTCCCTTGACCCACGAAAGGGCGGCTTTCCACCTTCCAGAAGAGCCTACAAGCCACCCTTTCGTTGGCACCCACCAACGTGTGCCAGGCTTCGAGCCTGCCTGTGGCCCTTTTCTTGAGGGCTTCCGGTGGAGAATATTCTTTACCCGGACTTGAATCTCAAAAACAGGCACACCCATCAAGGCCAGGCACGCCCATCTCCTCTGGCTCCGCCCTTCGCCCTTCCCAGAGGTCCCTCTCCCACAACCCCTGGCTGCTCCCCCGGGGAGCCCCAGCTATGGCCTGGCTGGAGACTTTGCGGGGTCTAGTTCAACATGGAAACAGAACTACCAAAGACAGGGAAGTGGGTGGCCTCCTCCGAGGACCTGCCACCCCAACATTCAGCCTCAGTGGCTTCGCCAGCCCCTCAGCAGTGGGCTTCAGGGATCAGTGCCAGTTCGGGGCCTGCTGGCTCCCGACCCCGCCTCTTAGAAGTTTTAGGAGAGCTGGGGGTGGTGGCGCAGGCCTGTAATCCCAGTACTTGGGAGCCTAAAATGGGAGGATCTCAGGTTCAAGGACAGCCTACGTAGCATAAGGAGGCCCTCAGCAACCTAGAGAAACCCTGTTTCAAAACAATAAGTAAAAGTAAATAATAATGGATTGAGGGTGTAGCTCAGAAGTAGAATGCCCTTGGGCTCAATCCCCAGTACCACAGAAAATAAAAAATCAATTCCTTGCTGGGGCTCCATGTGGGAGGGGGGCAGGCAGCACTCTGATCTGTGACTAGCAGCACAGAAAATTCTGAACTGATTCCTGAACTGGTTAAAATTAACATAAGGTGGGGCGTGGTCGTGCACACTTGTAATCCCAGTACTTGGGAGTTGGAGCCAAGAGGATCGCAGGTTCCTGGCCAGCCTCAGCAACTTGTGAGGCCTTCTGCAACTTAGTGAGGCCCCGTTTTAAAATAAAAAATAAAAAGTAGGGCTGGGGATGTAGCTTGGAGGTAGAATGCCCCTGGGTTCCATCCCCAGTACCACAAAAAAAAAAAAAAATTAACATAAAGCAAGAACTAGCAAGAAACAGGTTTTCATGTAAGTACTAAGATATTTTAACAACAGTGAAATCAACATCTTGGAGAAGCCAGAATATAACACATCAGCTTTGGGTTTTCTGATCTCTGTCCATTTTCCCCACATGGCAGTGAGTTCCATTTATCTGGGCTCCCCAGCTCCTCCCAGTCCCCACTTGGCTGTGGGGAGAACCCAGAGCTCTGTGCCCAGGGCTGAGAATGGAGAAGAAAAGTCCTGCCCTCTCAGAGCTACCAAGCAGCCATTGGACCTGGAAAAACATAAGCATAGGAGAAAGAGTGTCAGTCATTCCCAGAAAGAAGAAAGAACACTGGAGTTGCCACAGGAATCTAGAATTCAGAGTGCACCTAAAAAAGTCAAAGTTTGATAGCCGGGCATGGTGGCACATGCATATAATACCAGAATTTGGAAGGCTGAGACAAGAGGATGGCAAGTTCAAAGCCAGCCTCAGCAACTTAGCGAGACTCTCAGCAACTTAGCAAAACCCTGTTTCAAAATAAAAAAATAAAAATGGCTGGTTGTGCAGCTCAGTAGAATACCCCTGGGTTCACTTCCCAGCACAACAGGAAAAAAAAAAAAAAGGTCAAAGGTTGAGCCAGGTGTGGTGGTGGTACACACCTGGAATAGATCTTGAGCCCTGGAACTCAAGGCTAGCCTGGCAACACAGTGAGACCTTGTCTGGGAGAGAAAAAAAAAAAAAAAATGAAAGGTTAGATTACTGTAGATCTTTTTCATAAAATATATATATATATAATATATATATATCTTTTTCATAAAATATATATAGATCTTTTTCATAAAATATATATATATATAATATATATATATCTTTTTCATAAAATATATATAGATCTTTTTCATAAAATATATATATATATAATATATATATATATATATATATATTAGTAATAATTAGCATTTGTGAGTGCTTAGCATGCACCAAGAACTGTGTTAAATGGTTTGCCAGTGTTAAATGAAATTCATTAGGAGGCCATTGTTTCAGGCTGAGCACCTGCACTAGACCCAACAGACCAAATCAAATGAAGTTGTTCTTGCTAAAGTTCACCCAAAACAAAGATGTGTGATTACAATGCACCAAATAAGGGAAAGATAAAAAATAAAAAAAATTTTTTTAAAAAGGATTTTTGATCTACGCAATGCGGAGCCCATTTCTATTAATGTGGCAGAAACAGCTAAGACATTTGTAGATCGGCTTCAAGCCTTGGTCACTACCTGGCCCTCGTTTACCTCCTTGCTGGGAGGAGCAATAGTAGCAACAGCAATAGTCATTCTTGGCTTATGCATTCTACCACTCATTGTATGCCTTGTGATCAATGCCTATGTTAGTATACGAGCAGATTTACATGGAATAAAAATGCAAGCACTGCCTCGAACAGGGCCTGGTAGTCAATGATGGGTTCGGTTTTCTCAGGGCAATATCAACCTAAGACAGGGGTCGTTGAATGACTCATCGAGACCCCATGACGGGTAAGATTAAGCACCTGGTAGGAAACGACCTAAGACAGGCACAGTACTTCATGCATTTTAAAATAAAAATGGGGGAGTTGTGGGAGCCCAGCTGGGCCCTCTCCCCCCTGGAAGTTGCTATCTGCATATATGAGTAATTATACTGACTCTTCTGCTATGGCTACATTGGCGTCTCGAAGTCTGAAGATTGCTCATAGGATGCGTAGATGAAAGACTCTCCTACTTCTTAGAAAGTAAATATATGACCCTAAAGGAGTATGGTTTTATGACTCTAGAAAGTTTGCTCGACCAGGCTATGCTAAGAATGTGGGCTATACGTGTAAAACGAAGAAGCGGTGCTATTTGTGATCTGACAATGATTGATATGTCATAAATGTCTATGTAACCCTGTTGTACCCAAGAAATGTATAAAAAAATCCGTGCTGAAAAATAAAAAATAAAGTTCACCCAAAGCTAAACCAGGTTGCTTATCTGGCCTTCAGAGAGATAAGAGCCAAACCCCCAAACAAGCCAGTTTTAGCTGGCATGAGAAGGAAGTCCCTTTGCTTTAACTCTCGCAGAGAAAGTGTCCTGAGGCCACCTGACATTAACCAACCCACTTTCTGAGCGAGGCCGTCCTCTCCATCTTGCTTACGCTGCCTCCTAAAACCCCGCTGTTCTGCTGGGCCCCGCTCAGCACACCTCTGTTCTCAGATGAGATGTTCCCTCGTTCATGAATCACAAAGAAAAACCAATTCGGTCACCTAACTAAAGTTGTTGGAATGTTGTCTTTCGAGGCCAGTTTAAAATGGATCGACTACAGCCAAGAGAAAATTTCACTTCACAGTTGCTTCTTCTTTTGGGTTGGTGAGAAACCTGTGTCTCTTCCTCCTGATGTGAAAACCTCAAATCATTTCCAATGCAGCATTTTCCAGCAAGCAGAATGGCCACGGTCTCGTTGGATTAAAGGATGGAGAAGTCACTTGGTAAAGAAGCCTGCCTGAAAATTCAAACCCAGCATTCCCCCAGCTCACCTGACCCGCTCCTGGAATGAGTGTTTTTGTGCGTCTCAGAAGTCCTCAGTCTATACTTGGGAAAATTCCAACAGCTTCTGGTTGGGCTGGGTTTAAACTCTGTCCTTTGGCAGCTCTGTGCCCTTGGGAAAGTCTTAAGGCTTTGTTTCCTCGTCTGTGGAACCAGAGATACAACTCCCTAGGAAGGTAAAGATTAACCGAGAGTCAAAGCATCTCCAATTCTTGACACACAATAGGCTTCCTGTAAGTTACAGCTATTTTTATTATTTCTCTGAAGAAATAGAGGCAGCATAGCTCTAGACAACTCCACCTCACTCCCTTAGGATACCATTGACCTCTCCCTGGGCACTCTCAGGGCCCTTAGTTGATACATTATTAAGAACTCCAATTCTGTTCCTTCTGGGGATAGGATGTGGTCAAAGGGTTGGCCAAGGTGATCTCTAAAGAGCCATCCAAGCCGGGCATGGTGGCACAGGCTTGTAATCTCAGTACTTGGGAGGCTAAGACTGGAGGGTCACAGGTTCGAGGACAACCTCAGCAAGTAGTGAGACTCTCATCAACCTAGTGAGACCCTGTTTCAAAATAAAAATAAAATTGGGCTAGGGGTGTAGCTCAGAGGTGGAATAGCCCTAGGTTCAAACACAGTGCCAGAGAAAGAGAGAGAGAGAGAGAGAGAGAGAGAGAGAGAGAGAGAGAGAGAGAGAAAGAAGAGAGAGATCGATGGATCCACACTCTCAGGTTCCTTGGGCAACAGAGATAGAGGGCAGGACTAGCCCTTGGACCTAGGTAGAGAGCCTTGGACCTAGGCCAGAGAGTAGAGGGGCTCAAGGAAATAGCAAGGCCCCAGAGAAGAACATAAGAGGGAAATGATACAGTGGAGAACCGCATTGTAATATCTAAAGGAAAAGCTCAGCTGGGCGTGGCAGTACATGCCTGTATTCCCAGGGTTTGGAATGCTGAGACAAGGGGATCACAGATTCAAAGCCAACCTCAGCAACATAGCGAGGCTCTCTGCAGCTTAGTGAGACCATTTCCAAATAAAAAATAAAATAGGGCTGGAGGTGGAGGTATAGCTCAGAGATAGAATGCCCATGGGTTAAATACTCAGCACCAAAAAAAAAGTTAAAGGAAATGCTATTCTCTGGTTTATAAGAGTCCAAATCCACATAAGCTATTTTTCCACTTTAGATAACAGCAATACAAAACAAACTCTTGTCCACAGACAATTCTGTGCTGTTGCTGGAGTTCGGTGACCTCCCTCCCCACCTTGTCCTTATTTGCCCAATCATTTATTTCAATATTCTGATTGTTCTGAGCCGACTCGGATGGTAGAAAACAACCAAAACACGGTCTCTGTTGTTTCAAGAACATTTATTGGAATCGTGACCAAGACAGGTTCTTTATTCATTAGCCTTTCTTTGACTTTAGTGGAGCCCTTTTCTAAAAATACGTGCTCCATACATGATCTCCAGCTGCGTCTGTGGTCAGGCCCTTCCCTTGGTCTGAGTATCTTATCACATCTGCCCCGTTTCCTCACCAACTAATAAGTGGAAAAGATTCTTTAACGCATGTTCATTTGCATATCTGTGTGAGGACCATAATTTTACCTCTTGTGAAAATGACCTTCTAACAGTACAAAGAGAAGGCTTCATCTCCAGGAATAAACTTTGTGGTCTTCAATTTTATAAGTTAACCATGGGGTGAATGAAGTATGCATATGTGTATGGTTGGGGAAAAGAGGAAGAATTCTACTTTAAGTTAAAGAAGAGAACAGTCCAACGCAGTGATCGCAGTTAAACAAAGCGATGCTAAAAACTTTTTTTTTTTTTTTTTTAAGATCATGGGAAGATTTGAAACTACGGCCTGCTCAAAAGATGACTACAAAAAATTATTGTTGATTGTGTTCTATCTGATACTGGCAATGCAGAAGCATTGGGAAATGTTCACATTTTGGGGGCGCACACTAAAATATAGGAGTAAAAATCACCCGATGTCTTGAATATGTTGTAAAATACTCCGCAAAGTAAGAAGGATAAATGAAGAAAATTTAACAAAATGTTGACGGTTAATTCAGCGAGTGCTGGGGTATGTGCAGTTTTATTATATTTTCTCTCCACTTTTTTTACATGTTGGAAATTTTTTGTTAAATATTTTATCAGCCCCAAAACAGTTAACCCGAGTTATTCCGTTCCAGGCCCCTCCTGGGCTTCGCGGGTCCAGTTCTCTCTCCTGGTCACAGTGACATTAACACTTGGCCTCTCCAAGCCACAGTTACCCCTGAGTGACTGGGTCCCAAAGGCCTTCCAATTTTAGACCATGGTCTGCCAAAGCCAGCTGTGGCCCATAGACATGTTTGCTCTGATGTGGAGAACGAGTCCCCCACCAAGCTCCCCTGTCCCCAGCCGAGGCTGGCCAAGGACCCGGATCCTCCGGTCTCAGCCTCCCAAGTACTGGGATTACAAGCGTGCACCACCACGCCTGGCTCCTTTTTATTTTTTATTTTGAAACAGGGTCTTGCTAAATGGCCAAGGCTGTCCTGAAACCTGCAATCCTCCTGTCTCAGTGTCTCAAGCACTGCGATTACAGGTGTGCATCCTTGAGACCGCCCGGCTGACCCCTTCTTCACAGATCCCTGGTGAATTGGCACGTGGATCTCGGGGGACCTCAGCACACTTCTCAAGGTTTCTCTCTCGTGGAAGCCAAAGGAATCTCCTAAGAAATACAAGTGGTCTTCACCAGATTCTACGGTGGCAAAGGGCTGCTAGGGTCCTAGAAAGGCCAGGGATGTGGAGGGAGAGCCTTGGGTTTATACTGCATCTCTTGCTAATTCCCAATTTCAGAATTACCTAGAAACCTCAGGAGAACCTGCACAGGGTAAAAAATAAAATAAAATAAAAAACAGAACCAAAAAGCCCCTGTCCACTCCAAACATTGCCCTGCAACCCTATACCTCCCAAACCCTCATCTCCTCTGTCACAGAGGCTGCGTGCCTTTACCACCATGCCCCGGTGGCTGGGGTACTGAGCGCCCCATAGCTTTCACCAAACCCTTCCTTGACCAACCTCATTAAATGGTCACTTACAGCTGAATCCATGGGCAGAAGTGCACAGAACACCACAGAAAGTTCCCTGCCCCCATCTACTTCCCAAACATATTATGGTTCCAAAACCAAACTCCCAAGCAGCCCTGACAGAGGCCACGAGTTTGTCCTTTCCCGGTATAAGACATTCTCATAATGGAGCATGATAATATTTCATGTTGCTAAACATTCTCCATTTTTTTTGTGTGTGGTAATGGGGATTGAACTCAGCCCTATTTTTTATTCTTTATTTTGAAACAAGGTCTCACTAAGTTGCAGAGGGCCTCACTAGGTAGCTGAGGCTGGCTGCGAACCCGGATCCTCCGGTCTCAGCCTCCCAAATGCTGGGATTACAAGCGTGCACCACCACACCTGGCTTCTCCATCATTTTAATGACCACAAGGATTTCAATATAGGGCTATACTCAAACGTATTACTTTACGTATTTGATTGTTTCTTGTGTGTGTGTGTGTGTGTGTGTGTGTGTGTGTGTGTGTGTGTGGTGTTGGGAATTGAACCCAGGGGCATGCTACCTCTGAGCTATACCTCCAGCTCTTTTTATTTTTTATTTAGAAACAGGGTCTTGCTAAATTGCACAAGACTGGCCTTGAATCTACAATCCTCCTGTCTCAACCTCCCAAGGACTAGGATTATCATACCTGGCTTGTTTCTTTACCTCTATTATTGAATATTTCAATGGCATCTGAATCTTCCCTATTGAAATATTGCTGCAAATTACATAGTTATAGATAGACACACTTGCTTACGCATCACTACCACTTTATGATAAATTCCTAGAAGTGAGGTGTTCCATTAAATGGTATGCATATTGGATTCACACTGGCAAAGGGTCATCCCTTTTACCAATTTACACCCCTCACACCCTTGACAAGTCTGGGCATTAGCGCTTCTCCGTGTCTGCCAAATTAACTGGTGGAAAATGTTATCTGAATGCTAATCAAATTTGCTTTCATCTGCATTCCATTGATTACTAATGAGAATGGACAGCTTTTTTGGATGTTTTTATTAGTCCTTCGAGAACTCCCTGTGAGATACGATCATTTCTGGGGCTCTTGGTAATTTTGTATTTCTAATTTGCACCCCACATTGGTATTTAGGAAGGCCTGCTTACAGAAGAGGGAGGTACGGATGTGGGCGGGGCTCTGCGGAGGAGCCAGCAGGGGAGGCCAGGGGCTGGGAAAGGTTGGACCAAAGAGCAAAGCAGCGTGGGGAGCAGAGAGTGAGTGGGGGTGAGGTCGAACAGGAAGTGCCAGGGATGGGGAATGGCGGAGAAACCTAACTGAAAGCCAGACTCCTGCTCCTGTGGTTAGCCATAGCCACGGCAGATTCTGAGCCAGGGAATGGTTCACAACTGCAGACTTTTTTTTTTTATTATTATTATTTATTTTTGTACTAGGGATTGAACCCAGGGGCATTCTACCTCTGAGCTACAACCTAGCCCCTTTTTAACTTTTAGTTGGAAGCAGGGGTCTTAGTAAGTTGCTGAGAACCTGCGATCCTCCTGTCTCTACCTCCCAAGTACTGGGTTTACAGGAGTGCACCACCGCACCCAGCTTGACTTTCCTGTTTGAACAAGTCTTTAAGTTCTAATATGTGTGGTCTGTGTAGCCATGTCAAAAGTCCATTTCAGGTTTATCTTCCGCCCATCAAATCTCCCAATCTGCTTGTCATACACACATCTACTTCCCAACACCACATACACACACACACACACACACACACACACACACACACACACACACACACACACCCTGGACCATCCAGAGATTTTCTTCCAGCTTGAACGTCCTTATTCTTTACCCAACAAATTCTTATCAAACCTTTAAAACCACCACTCTTTGTTCACTCTCTTAGGATCTCATTTACCAAGCTATAATATAATTTGTCCATTTCCTTCCCCATACACCTGCTGAGCCAAGATCCTTCTGTGAATGTCATGGTCACTAGCAACTGACTCTACCCAGAACTCTCCAAGCCTTCAGTGGTCTGATTTGAAGAGCTCTGGGCAAGCTCTCCCATGTGACAACTTCACGCAGGTCAATTTGCCGGGAAGCTGGAAGCTCTACTTGTTTTGAGTCTGTTCAGTGGATTTACATTCTTCCAGATAACTCCCAATACATCAAAAACGCTCTTACCTCTGAATCTCTCACCGGCCAGTATCTTAATTAATGGCTAATACCTGAGTAGGGATTCGATGACAGCTCGGCCTTCTGAATGCAGATGAGCAGGTCAGGGATTTCGAGGGCTAAAGGACTGAAGAGGAAGAGGAGTCCATGTCAAAGAAGGCTCGGTCTATGTCACCTCGTCCCTGGGGGCAGGCTCTGGAGGGAGAGTAACCGATGCCAACACCTGGAATCAATATTTGGTTCGGAAAACAGCTGCAGAAGTAACTCTGGTATGTGTATTGGTCCCTGGGTTTTAATTCTCAATATGTCACACTAAACTTCTCCATCCTCTACGCTACCCTGGATCAGGAAAAGAGATCAACTAGCATCCTTTGGGCCTGTGAGAAAGTCTTAAGATGTATTTATTCTTAAGACCAGGCATTCTAGCTAATCTACAGGGCCATTTTAATAACTTCCAAGTCCTCATCCTGAGTGAAGTGCAAGTTTCTCCTGCCTCCTTCCTTCTCTTTCCCCACTGCTGTTTCATGAAACTTCTTCCACAGCCCTAAGGTAAAGGAGAAGTGCAGAGGACCAGAGGTGGAGGACGCCCTCCCTGAAACCCTCCCTGGGTGGTCTCTGTCGCTTGTGGTCCCTTGCTTGTCAGAAGCAGGAAGCCCCTTTTCCAAGTCTATCCTTAAAAGTTGGAAAAAGAAACCATGAACAGCGACCACAGCCCCACAACTGAGGGAACAAGGATCTAGGACGCAGCGTTGTGGAAGACCAAGAGCTGGTAGGTGACAGAGATGGTTCCCAGGAAGCAGGCTGACAGGTTGCTCTGTGATTTAAAACCAAAATCTCTTATAGAAAAGTCTCCGGAGCCGGGCGTGGTGGCGCACGCTTGTAATCCCAGCAT
>PVLC010026975.1:0-22251 GCA_004027655.1 Graphiurus murinus
CAAAAAAAAAAAAAAAAAAAAAAAAAAAAAAAAAAAAAAAAAAAAAAACCCACTACTCCTTTAGTACTAAAACGTAGTCCTAGAAATTCTAAGTCCACATTCAGCCAGTCTCGCCGGGCCCCTCAACACTGTATTCATTTGCTACACACTGCGCAGAGGCCCAGACTCAGCGAGCTGGCTGAGGAAAGCCCCGACTCAGCAGGAGAGGACACCCTGGTCACGGGCGGCGGTGGGGAGGGAGGGAGGCCAGGGCAAAGATTCCCAAGGGCGGAAACGGAAGCTCTCCAAGTTGGCATGGGACACTCATGCACGCTACTAAAACGCATGGACTCAAAGAAAGAAATTTTAAATGAACGTAAGACTTTACAGGTGCTTATTTAGAAAAGGGAGTCAGGGCAGAGGGTATCACTATCATTTCTAAGTATAAATTTTAATATTTAAAATGATAATAGTGGTTTAAGCAGCAGGAAAGTGTAGTAAGAAACTTGTATCTACTACAATGGTTAGGTTAGTGTAGTCAAAATTAAGCCTTGAAAATTCCTCTTGCGTCTCCTGACGGAAACGCTTCTCTTTCATAACTCGACACACCCAGTGTTTCCTCTAACATCGCATCAAATCAGGGTTTCTTTGGATTAAGCACCAGATGAAGAAGTATGGTTTGTGTTTGGGGCCATGCTGTATGAAAAAATGTTTTTCCTTGTAAAACCACATTATAAGGAGATGCTTGACCTATAAATGAAGTGGCAAAGCAAGGGACAGTGGAAGAGAACGGGGGATAGATTCTCTTCTCCCACGGCAGATTCACTCTAGAAAATACGTTTTTTCCCGTACGACATGTGAACAGCTAGATTTTTGTTTTTTTCTCCAGGGGCCTGTAGATGGATCCACTTAATGTAAATGCATACACGACAGGACTGCACTGGACTTACAGGTCATAAAGAGGAAAGCTTTAGGTCTCTGGAATAATCGCAGACATGAAAGAGTTGTCCTATAGTAGACCTTGGCATCAGTTCTCTAAGTATATAGGAAAATCAAGTAAAATTTCAGAGGAAATTAAAAACAAGTAGAATAGGAAAAAATATAGAAACCCATCTCTTAAAGTTGTATTACAAACATAGGGGAAAGGAAATAATCAAGGAAAAAATTATAAGGATGCTAAGGATTTTTTCAGTTAACTTTGGTAATGTTCACATTTTAATGTTCACTGACAAACAAATCAAAGAAGTTTTACATTGACACTGATATGTCTACTTAAGCAGTATCCAAAATAATTTACATAAAAAAGACCACAACACAACCTTAGGATAGTCACACACTTCAACTTCTCTACTTTAGGGGGTAGAAAATATAGATTATAAAACATGGCTGTTTTCTCTGAGAAGTCTCAAAGATTTTTTTTTTCTCTTTTTGTACCAGGAACTGAACCCATGTGTATTCTATCTCCAAGCTACACCCCTAGACTTTTTCCATTTTTTATTTTGAAATTGGTTGAACTAAGTTGCTCAGGCTGGCCTCAAATCTGTGATCCTACTGTTTCAGCCTCCCAAGTATCGGGATTACAGGTGTGTGCCACCATGCCCAGCTAGAAGTCTCAAAGAATTTTATACAGCTCGAAAAGATTATCAGAGAAAACTATTACAAATTTATACTTTGAAAATCTCCATACTCACACTATATATGTCTTCATATTGAAAAGTTTCTCATTTTATATTTTTCTGCAGATCTTTAGAAATAACAGCAAATTTTCATATCTGTAAGGTGTTGTTTCACTGTAACCTTAACAAGCTTTCAAAAATTTGTATTTAAATTACCTTAAAAGCTGTAGTGACATAATTTTAACAGTGACTATAATCTATATTCTACAAATAATGCAGACTTGTGCTTTAAATAGATTATAGGAGTATCTTAGAAAAATTTTACACATTTCTTTTACACATATTTCACAATGTAGACATAATAAAGTATCTAAAAGTGCTTAAAATATTAAAATAACCCTTTCACTCACATTTTCCTGAGTTTAGTTTCTCTCATAAATCATTCTGAATTATTGTGTCAGCATGTAAGTTATGCAGACCTACTAGATAAAAGACTACAAAAGTGTTCAGGTGTAAAACAGTAACCCGGGGTCCATTTTCTCTTCAGATAAATTGAAAATATAACTGATGAAATGTTATGGTTTGCAGAGTGCACCAAGGAAAACAAATATCACACAGTGGTAAGAAACCATTTGTCTGGGTATTTTTAAAGGAAGACACACAAGCATGAACTCCTACAGCAACAGTATTACTGAACCAGATTCACATAAATACTTCATTACTTTTTAGTCCTGAATGTAACAGACCACATCTGAAAACGGGGAGCCTGACACTCGCATAGAAACACAGGTCCTGACTGCACGTACCCAAGTGTGTGGAGCCACCGCTGCCTTTCCTCTGCGCGGAGGTACTGCATGTCGGGGTCCCGGGCTGTGCTGTTCCTGTTCGACTTATACTCCTGTACAATTTTCTACTGGAGAGTTCGTCATTGTCACTGTCCTGTAGGGATGGTGTCCGAGGCCTAAAATGCCGCCATCTACATGATTTGATATTGACTAGTATCTGACTGAGGTCTTTAGAGAAAGATCTGTCCGAGGTATTTGTTTCTGAGGTATTGGCAAACTGATTGACTGGAGAAGGTTGTCCAGAAAGCATTTCCAAATCCAGATGGCGAAACATACTGTCGTAGTCTGAATGAGCTCTGTCCAGTAAGACCCTGTGAGAAATAAGACAGGTAACATTTATTTAAAGTAGCTAGTCAAAGATTATATAAAAAAAGACTTTCCCCCTCCCCCCAGCATCCAAAAAGCTGAATAACAGCATACTGAATATTTAAAATCTGTAAGGTTGAGTATTTTAGTATTTGGTTCTTTCAGGTAAAAATCTGAACTTTCGATAAAGGTTCTTTTTTCAAATTGTTTGTCAACCAAAGATTTTTACTTTTCTCTGTTCTTGTGTGTTCTGCAATTTCTTTCCTCCACAAATAACGCACATAAAGCATTTAGATTATGAAGGAGTTGTATCATTCAAAGGAAGGACCGACTGGGATGTCAAGTCAGGGCCATGCAAGGATCCTTTTAGTTGAAAAGCTAGATAACTCATTATTTTAGTTACTGTGACAGTTCTGGGCCTATTTAATCCCTTCTCCCAAAACTTAAGAATTTTTTATAGCTTCTTTTTTTTTTTTTTTTTTTTTTTTTTTCAGTACTGGGGATTGAACTCAGGGGCATTCTACCTCCGAGCTACACCCCCAGCCCTATTTTTTATTCTTTATTTTTGCAACAGGGTCTCACTAAGTTGTGGAGTGCCTCACTAGGTAGCTGAGGCTGGCCTCGAACCCGGATCCTCCGGTCTCAGCCTCCCGAATGCTGGGATTACAAGCGTGCGCCACCACGCCCGGCTTTTTTCTGGTTCTTGAACACAATACATACAATCACGATTGATACCCGCCTTCACCTTTTCTGAAAATTCTATTATTTGGTAATTTAACTGAGGTTTTCAATCTTGGGAAGAAAAGCAAATCCATTTGGGAGCCATTAGTACTATGTGAGCTATGGCTGTCTAAGAACCAAGCACAGAGGTAAAAGTATTTAGTCAGCTGGGCATTGTGGCACATGCCTATCATCCCAGTACTTGGGAGGCCAAGACAGGGAGACTGCAGGTCGGAGACCAGCCTCAGCCGCTGCCCCTGGGTTCAAGCCGCAGTACCCACCTCCCCCCAAATTTGGTCAACAAATCAGTTAAGGGCAGGTAGGAACTAAAATAAGTGGTTTAGAAGGACTGCCTCACTTTAAACTTTGAATTTCATTACTTTACTATCTAAAATATCCCTGTGCTAGGAATCCAAAATCAGTTTACCTTCCACCGCGCCCAACCCGTCTTCGTGCAAATCCAATACACCTTTCGGGAACGGTGAGAGTCGTTAAGCAGTATCTGTACCGCACATCCCCTAATCCTCCATCTTCAGGACTAGTCCAAGGCCAGTTGCCAGTTTGGTCTAAGTGAGGCTTCAAAAGAAAATCCAAATTATTTTATTTCGTCAGTTAAAGGCAAACAGATTGTTATTTACCTGCAAAGTCTGAAACTTACAGCATAGTACTGACAGCCTGCTTTCCTACGGAAAGCAAAAGGACCATCAGGATCATTCTCTTCCTCAGCTTCCGAAGAGCCAGACAACACCTTTAAATACAGCAAATGAAACAGGTCAAACACGGACTTCCTGTACCCCTCCCCCACATTCATAGCGTCATCCTAGAGACATTTACCTGCGAGAGAGGCTCCTCATCCGAGCTGGGAAAGTCATACTGATTCAAATCTTTAGCATTAAAGACTGGCAGTGCAGCAGGACTCGTCTGTTGAGGAGCAGCAGCAGCAGACGACGGTAAGCCTTTGGGCTTCTTTTCATACTTCCGTTTTGGCCGGATAAGATCAGCTTTGTCTTGCTGCAACGAAGACGTGAATTAATTATGTGCCAGAAAATATGTTCTAAGGACAAAGAATTTTATTGCTATAATGAAGGCATTCATGTTCACAAGAGACAGGACTCTTCTTTTTTTGGTACTGGGGATTGAACCCAGGGATATTTTACCTCTGAGCTACACCCCCAGCCCTATTTTAATTTTATTTTGAAACATGGTCTCGCTAGGTTGATGAGTCTCACTGCTTGCTGAGGCTGTCCTTGAACCTACGATTCTGAGGCAGGGCTCTTCTATCTGGCCATCTTACACTGTCAAGAAGTTAGCCTCTGGGAGAGCATGAATATGTCTAGACATAATCTATAAAGTGTTTTGTTACAGTTAAAGTAAAAAGAGGCAGAACAGAAGCTCTCCAGCTTCTGAAGTCCTATAACTGCAATTAGTATTTACCCCTGGCTCCTCTAATTTTTCTTAATTTTCTATGAAAATTCTAGGGAGGGAGGAAGGAATATTTAGTTGTTATTCTCAAGCAGTAACAAACCAGTACAGAAAAAAATGACAATGAAAACAACTTTACATACTCACAAAGCAAATTCTACCTCTAAGCTACACCCCCAATCCTATTTTTTATTCTTTATTTTGAAACATGGTCTCACTAAGTTGCAGAGAGCCTCACTAAGTACCTGAGGCTGGCTGCGAACCGGAATCTCCAGTCTCAGCCTCCCAAGTACTGAGATTACAAGTGTGCACCACCACACCCGGCTGCTGAAGGCTTTTAAACCAATAGTAAGGGCTGGCCTGCTGAACAATGACAGCTTTCCAAAGGGTTGGCTTTTAGCAGTGTCAGAGGATAAAGATATCAAATCATTATGCAGGGGAAGTACCAGAATAAAACAGATACAAGAGTGGTTGAGTGGACAGAACACAGGGCTCCTAAGAAGTGGGCAGGTCAGCTGATGGCAAAGGTTAGAAGTAGGGCTGCTGTACAGCAATGGCCAAGACGACGAGGCAAAGCTGTGGTTTGGAAGGAAAAGATCAGTGAGAGACGAGATGTAAATATACCATGTATTATGCAGTTTATGGCCATTATAGTTTACTGGGAGAAGTTAGCTACTAAACTATTAAGGTATCTCTATAATTTCTATACTGAGAGGAAAGACTTGAATAAAAAGCTAGCTATGAGCCGGGCGTGGTGGTGCACACTTGAAATCCCAGTACTTGGGAGGCTGAGACCGGAGGATCCGGGTTTGCAGCCACCAGCCTCAGCTACCTAGTGAGGTCCTTCGGAGCCTAGTGAGACCCTGTTTCAAAATAAAGACTAAAAAATAGGGCTGGGGATGTAGCTTGGAGGTAGAATGCCCCTGGGCTGAACCCCCAGTACTGGAAAAAAAAAAAAAGATAGCTGTGGCAAAGAAAACATTTATTTATTTTTTTTTTTGCGATACTGGGGATTGAACTCAGGGGCATTCTACCTCCGAGCTATACCCCCAGCCCTATTTTTTATTCTTTATTTTGAAACCAGGTCTCACTAAGTTGTGGAGTGCCTCACTAGGTAGCTGAGGCTGGCCACGAACCCGGATCCTCCGGTCTCAGCCTCCCGAATGCTGGGATTACAAGCGTGCGCCACCACGCCCGGCTTCAAAGAAAACATTTAAGAGTTAGTATCAATGGTTAGCGGTTATTAAGTGTTAGTTTTCTTACAAATATAATTAAAAAGCTCGATCTTAATAAAGTTTGGAATCCAATTACTTATACTACAATAAAATGATCAAGATAATAGAAACAGTCCTTGTATGATTCTATCTGGATTTGGAGGAAATTAAAGCAAAGTATTTTTAAGTATGAAGGCTCCTATTTCTGGTGCATAGGAAGTATAGAAGAGGATAATCATAAGAGTTTCATCTTGAAACATAACTGAAGGGCAACCCTGAGGTGAACATAAAGTCACATAGGGTTCAGACAGGGAGAACACAGATTTAAAATACTAAAAGTGGGGAAAAGTCCCATTAAAGTTTAGACATAGCTAGGACTAATAAATTATAAATGCATAACTTAGATTAAGCATGTCTACAGATATATTTGTATGAATAAAAGGACGTATTTTGGAGTATGACCCTAGCTTTCTAAATTATCAAAGTGAGTAACTCTATTGTCCTGACTAAACTTCCCCACACTTCTTAAAAATCACAATGTCCATGTTTTTCATACAATGGCCCCTGGCACCGCTCTAAACGAAAGGGGAAGTTCAAGCTGCAGAAGCATTACTCTCAGGCATGACAAATGACATGCAGGTTTGAAGGTCTCTATCCCTATTAAAAAAATCCGAGAAGCATAGTACACGACACGGGAGAAGATAAGCTGATGGCAGACTCACTCGCCCCTCAAACTCAAGTGGAACGGCGAGCTTCAAGTTTCATGATAAACTTCATACAAGAACCCACACAAGATATTTTATTCTTAGACACGTTTTTCAAGAAGGTGCCACTGAATTGCCTTCCTTTATTCCCCCTTCGCTGGTTTTATTTTCCCTCGCTAATTTAAACCTTCACAAACTATGAAACATTTGCTTACGTTCTAATCTGTCAAAATATTTTTATTTGTAAACCAGTCTACATTATGAACTTTACAGAGACACCTGAATCCCTTCTGATGTTTGGCATCCCACTTACACACAGACGTGTTCAAGACGACAAGACTAACTCGCCACATCAGGAAGGATTTCATGTACTTCTTCCTAAATCTCCATATTCTGTTTGAATTATTTCAACACCTGATAATCCCACAACTAGTAAGGTATTTATCAGTTATAGTAACAAGATATTCCCTTTATATGGAAATAATAGAAACAAAAATAAAATTGTGATTACAAGCTTAAAGTTTTGCCGCATACTTCTTGATAGGGATTATATGCATTTTTACTTTTCACTCTCATTCTCATAAAATACTGCCCCATTATCAGACACGGTATCACAAAAGGTGTAATCACCTTATTGACTTTAAACTCCTTCACATCCATTACTTCCTGATGTTTAAATTGACTGCTGTTAGGAATAGGGACGATGGGGATGGCATACGTAGGTTTCATTGGCTGCCTCTGTGCCATAACCTCAGACATGATCTCTCCATTGTAGTCACCCAAATTATACCTGAAATCACAGAACAGGAAGTTAAATTGTATGTATTCACAGAGCACGTGGTGTTTTAATACACATACCACAGCCAAGCCAATTAACTAACACATCCACTGGCTCAGGGTTGCCCACGTGGGGTAGGGGAGATTATTTAAGACCACAGTGTATTGTTAGCAACTGTGCTGTACGTTAGGTCCCTAGAACTTACTCATTTTATAACTACAGTTTATACCCCTCGATCACTACACATAAATGTATAATTCTTATTTGTCAATTATACCTAAATAAAGCTAGGGGAAAAAGAAGGTTTAAAAAGTTACTTTTATTATCCTTACGACCATTAATAATGAACTAGAATATAATTATAAACATCAACTCAGCTTAAGGTAAGATTACACCTGGTGTAATCTTAGTATTTGTGGAGTGTCTATTAAAACGAAAGATTAAATAATCCCCCTTGTTTCTTCCTTCTACGTTTGCCTCACAGCTTTATTGTGGCACGTAATGACCGTGGGGCCAAAACAAAAGTTGTATTTAGCATAACAACTTTGGGGACAGATTTGGTAGAAAAGGTGAAATTAATGCCTAAAGTAGTGCTGAGGATCTGTGGGCTAATTAGAATTGCCTGCACTATAAAAACGCACTTTTCTGAAAGGAATCCTAAGAAATTTAACAGTGATTTCATTAGGGACAGAGACTCAGAAGTGGGGCAGGGAGGCTTGAAGTTGCCACTGTGCATCTCACTGAATGGCTAGTTGTTAACTTTTTAATTAAAAAACCAAGTATTAAAAACCTTGTGTGTATGTGTGTACATACATATAATCAGGACTAGGGGGAATAAAACAAAAACTTAAGAATTGGCCAATATTCTCATACCGCCCTGAACCTAACTCAAATAGGAACAAAAGAGATTTTGAAATGAAAACATCTGATATATTTTACTGTTAGCCCATTACTGTTAAAGAAAATAAAGACAGAAATGCATGTAAAATTATAATAGCACATTACACTTAAGTAGTCTGTATTATTAAAAGATATTTCTGTAATTATAGATAACTGCTTAGAAAATAAATCAGCTCAATGTATAAAATGTTACTGTTAATCGTATTTTCTAATGCTATTAAAATAATCCTACCTCTTTTCCATAATTTCCAGTGTTAAGTGCAACAGCTCCCTTTTGCTCTTTTCTCTTCTTTTTATCATCTCTAGAATGGTAACAGCACGACTCAGATCTCGACGCAGCTTGAGCATTTTCTCGTAAGAGGCTTCATCGTTTTTGCGATTCTGTAAATAAGAAGGTGCTTGTTTAATGTGAATAAGCTTTCCTAACTAGTGGCACTGTGAGCAGAGTTATAGATACAGAAGAGTGTATATATCTCAAGAGTCAAACAGCAATTTAAAGACATTGCAGGCAGCATGGTTCACCCAAAAATCAATTTTGTATGTGACTTTTAAGTGGCTTAACTCTCTAAAATATACTCTAACAGTTCCATAATTATTAAAGTCAATTTACTTTAAATTAGTACCTTTCATTATAATTGTAAAGAAAGTCATATTCAACATGTAATAGTATACAAGTAAAAAAGTTGTATTTAAACAAAAATTAAATTACAGAATTAAGGTATTAATGACATTTTTTTTTTTTGGTGGCACTGGGGGTTGAACCCAGAGGCATTCTACCTTTGAGCCACACCCCCAGCCCAATTTTATTTCTTATTTGGAAACAGGGTCTCCCTACGTTGAAGAGTCTCACTGCTTGCTGAAGCTATCCTCGAACCTGTGATCCTCCTGTCTCAGTGTCCCAAGTACTGGGATTATAGGCGTGCATAGCACCATGCCTGGCCTACAAATAATTTTTACAGAGAAAAAGATTTTTTTTTGTGGTACTGGGGATTGAACCCAGGGGCATTCTACCTGAGCTATACCCCTAATCCTATTTTATTTTTATTTTGAAACAGGGTCTTGCTAGGTTGATGAGAGTTTCTCTACTTGCTAAGGCTGTCCTTGAACCTGCGATCCTCCTGTCTCAGACTCCCAAGAACTAGGATTATAGGTGTGCGCCACCATGCCCAGCTGAAAAAAAAAAAAAATCTACAAGTTCACTTACTTTTCGAGTCTGCATTTTTTCAGTACGTCTTCTAAAAGCCACATAAGGGTCATTTGTGCTGGAGCCATCTCTCTTTTCTTGTTTTACTGATGGGATAAGAGATGGCCCTCGACAGTTTTTTCTCTTTTTAATCCAGTATTCATAAACTTCTCTAATTAATTCATCATCTTCTTTTAGCAATAGTTTGGCTTCTTGAAGGCTGACTGGCTAAATGTAAAACCATTATGTCATTTTCATATAACACATACAGGAATCAAAAGTAGCACGTCTAAATTTACATGATAAAACCACAACAGTATCAACCAGTAGCAAACTCATGCCTAACATGGCACACATCAGTCATTGAGGTGGGTGCTCTATACACATTCTTCTATCCAATTTCCACAATAATCCTATCAAGTCTATCACCTCTATTTTACAGTCGGGGAAACCGAGGCACCGCAGGATTTAAACAAATTGCTTAAGATTACGCAGGTTAACAGCAGGCAGAGGTGAGATGTGAGTGCATACCTTTAAGTCCAAAGCCTGTTTGCTTAGCCCCTCAACAGCACTGTTTCCACATGACACAAATGGTTACACAGATCTGCACCCGAATATACAAATGAAGTTGTACCTGCTGACCACTGCCTTTTTCTAGACGGTCAATCATTTCCTCAAACTGCAATGGGCAGATGTCCATTTTCTTTTTCAATTTATTCACAAATACTTCATCTTCAGAATCCAAATCATAATCAGGCTGCTCAGCATCCAAACTAAAAGCTAACGGAAGGAACCATAAGCCATTTACTGTGTAAATTCACCATAAAACCTCTCACAGATAGCTGGAAACGAACAAGATCTGTATTTTCTAGGGAAATAAAGACTTTTGGATTGTGTTTTAGAGTCACGAACAATCAAAGCTTACAGACATGTCTTTCACATTTAGAGAAAGATTATCTTTACTGTGAATTTAGATAAAAGCAATAAAAAACAGAGGGGATCTACTCCTAGAAGCAAATAAGGTAGAAGTCTATTATTAAGAATATAAAGAAGTCAGATGTGATGGCACATGCCTGTAATCCCAGTACTTGGGAGGCTGAGACAGGAGGACTATAGGTTTGAAGAAAGCCTCAGCAAGGAGTGAGACGCTCTTCAACCTAAAGAGACCCTGTTTCCAAATAAATAAAGAAATCGAAGGTAGAATGCCTCTGCGTTCAATCCCCAGTACCATAAACTAAACTAAAGCCAGGCATGGTGGTACACATCTGTAATACCAATATTTGGGAGGCTGAGACAGGGGATGGCAGGTTCAAGGCCAGCTTCAGCAGCTTAGTGAGACTGTTTCAAAATAATACAGGGCTTGGGGTATGTGTATGTGTATGTGTGTGTGTGCTCCTCAGGATTAAACTCAGGGGCATTCTACCTCCAAGCTATAGTTCTAGTGGCTGAGAGCCCCAGTAAGTTGCTGAGGCTGGCTGTAAATCTGCGATCCTCCTGCCTCAGCCTCCCAAGTACTAGGATTACAGATGTGCGCCTCCATTAGGCATACATATGTGTTTTTATTTATCTCTGCATCTTCAAGTGGACTGAGAGTAACACATTTCTTCTTGCATGCCACATCTTCTTGCAGAACTCAAAGAAAAGTATACTAACGTTATGCATGTCTCCTTAAGTGGGAAGGAACAACAACAAAAACCAAGAAAAACAGAAATCATTCATTAATGAAGTCTACAGCAGGTATAAAAGCAAATTATTTGGCTGCCATCCCTGCAATACATAAAACCTAGGATCTCATTCTACTAGCAGATGCACAGATTAGGGGCCAACTGTGCCCCCTGGGTGAAGTCTAACCTGCCATCTTATCAATATAGTTTCATTGGGACAGAGCCACATTAATTTATGTATCTATAGCTGCTTCTGTATACTAACAGCAGAGATGAATAGTTGTGACAGAAATCAAGTGACCCACAAACCCTACAATATTTTTATTATCTGACCCTCTACAGGTAAGTTTACTGACTCCTGACTTAAGCAGTTCTTTAAGACTATTAATATTACTAATTCTGAACAGGAAGAAAACTATTTCTGGGGCACATTCTTTATCCTACTTGTCTAAAGCAGCATAAGAGCCCATGCTGAAATAAAACTGAAAATCTACAATAAAAAGTGCTATCTTTTTTGGTCAGGAAGATAATTCAAACACCTTTTTTAAAGTGGAAAATGTGCTCTCAATCTGGTGCTGGTCAAGAAAACAGGTCATTTGTCAAGTTATAAAAGAAAGTAAGCACAGACAGTACAATCGTTAAAAAATGGCCTACTTACGCTGTATGTGAATGAGCTGCTTTGGCATCTTAAATTCCCCAGGATATATGGACTCATAGTAAGCAATGTTACTCTCTGCCTCTGGGACTGGTATAACCATGTTATCCCTCTTCTCGCCATACACCTGCTGTGCTGAAATAGCCCGCTGAAGATGATGCTCCTAGAAAGGGGAAAACATGACGTTTATGTATTTAAAAAGTAGTGAACAGAAAGTACAGCCTTACAAGAGGTTTTTTTTTTTTTTAAAAAATAGAAGGGTTTAGCCGGGCGTGGTGGCGCACGCTTGTAATCCCAGCATTCGGGAGGCTGAGACCGGAGGATCCGGGTTCGCGGTCAGCCTCAGCTACCTAGTGAGGCCCTCCGCAACTTAGTGAGACTCGGTTTCAAAATAAAGAATAAAAAATAGGGCTGGGGGTATAGCTCGAAAGTATGCCCCTGAGTTCAATCCCCAGTTCCACAAAAAAAAAAAAAAAAAAAAAAAAAAAAATAGAAGGGTTTAAGAAGTGGACCTTGAAAGCAGCATGCTTAGAAGGTTCACTTCTTATATTGTTAAAGGAGTTATATTGTTACAACATAACTAGTGGTATAAGAATTTTTTTGGGGGGGGGAGATACTGGGGATTGACCCAGGAGCATTCTATCTCTGAGCTACACCCCCAGTCATATTTTTTATTCTGAAACAGGGTCTAAGTTGTAGAGGGCCTCATTAAGTAGCTGAGGCTGGCCATGAACCTGTGCTCCTCCCGTCTCAGCCTCCCAAGTACTGAGATTACAAGTGTGCACCACCACACCCAGCTTAAAACATTTTAAGTAGAAACGAGAAGATTTTGATAGAGACATTGAATTACTACACCAAAATTGAGAGTTACACAAAAAGATTTTAAAAAGTTGATTCAAACTGTTAAATCTTACATTCTACAGATGAGATTTGCAGAAAAATAGTTAAAACATCTTAATTTAATGAAGAAAGCAGGCTATGGGTAAAATAGTCTTAGTGATCAAATCTCCTATTCATATGGTACTTTGTGAATTAATTAATTACTTTTGCGGTATTGGGAATTGAATTCAGGGGCATTCTACCTCGAGCTACACCCCCAGCCCTATTTTTAATTCTTAATTTTGAAACAGGGTCTCACTAAGTTGTGGAGGGCCTCAGTAGGTAGCGGAGGCTGGCTGCGAACCTGTGATCTTCTTGTTTGCCTCCTGAGTACTAGGATTACAAGTGTGTACCACCATGCCTAATTTGAACTTTGTGAATTTAGAAGATTCTTTCATACAAAACTAATAGGATCTTTTTAAAGGTTACAGTCAGGCATGGTGGTGTATGCCTGTAATCCTAGTAACTGGGAGGCTGAGATAGGAGGATTGTGGGTTTGAGGATAGCCTCAGCAATCTAGAAACTCTCAGCAATCTAGAAAGATCCTGTTTCAAAACAAAACAAATCAAACTGGGGTGTAGCTCAGAGGTAGAATGCCCCTGGGTTCAATCCCCAGTACCACCACCACCAAAAAAAAAAAAAAAAAAAGGTCAGAGATTATCATTTTCATCTTTAGTTTATGAAACTGACACAGACTAAAATCCTGGTCATTTGTCTCAAGTAATAATCTTTCTTATGAAATTTCAGTCCATCTGGAGAGCAGAAGAGGAAGGTACCGGGGCTGGAAGTGTGCCCTGCACTGAGGCTGGGAGCACTAGAACCCAGCTCCACAAGAACCCCGCTCCAGCGCTCAAACAGACTGTGACTCCGGGCGAGAAACTCTGCTCTTCAAAAAGTGAAGACAAACAGAATCTACATTACAGAGCTGGAGACTTAAGATAAATGTGACTAAAATATTTAGTACAACAGGTGCTCTAAGTAAACTTTGGTCTAGTTACCACCCAGAAAGGTTTTACCAGTTTGTGATCTTACCAGCCACTGTCAAAGTATGATTCTCACCTAGCTCTCTCAAAGTTGAATTTTGGCATTTGATATTAATGTACACATAATCACAAGTTCATGGCTAAAACCATTCAAACAGTTTGAAAAGTTCCAGTCCTCATAGGTAGTCTTTGTTCAGAATGCATATATTAAGCCGGGCGTGGTGGTGCACACTTGTAATCCCAGTACTTGGGAGGCTGAGACAGGAGGATCTGGCTTTGCGGCCAGCCTCAGCTACTTAGTGAGGCACTCTGCAACTTAGTGACACTCTGTTTCAAAATAAAAATTACAAAATAGGACTGGGAGTGTAGCTTGGAGGTAGAATGCCCCTAGGTTCAATCCCCAGTACCGCAAACAAAACAAAGAGAATGCATATATTCTTCCAAATATTATATATGTATATATATAGCTATGTATACATCTGATTTATAGTGTTTTGACTTTTTAGGTAATATAGTATGGTGATTAGAAACATGGATTTTTTTGGGGGGGGGGGTTACTACCTCTGAGCTACACCTCTAGCCCCTTTTCCATTTTTTATTTTAAAATAGGGTCTCGCTAAATTGCTGAGGCTGGCCTTGAACCTGCGATCTTCCTGTCTCAGCCTCCTGAGTACTGGGACTACAGGTGGGCCACCATGTTCAGCTAGAACATGGATTTTGTAAGCAAGTTTCCCATAGATTTGAATGATGGCTCCAGAATTTACTAGTTCTATGACTTTGAGACTTGTAACAAATTATTTATTCTTGCCCAGCAATAGTTTTATTGTCTGTACAATACATGCCTACCATATGGGATTATGGTTAAAATGGTTATTAACATATACTAAGTACCCAATACGTGGTAGCCAAGAGGCACCTTCCCTTATTACGGAAGCTGAAGAATTTTCCATACGCTTAGTTACCATTTATAGTCTTTTCTGTGAACAGTGTTCTGTATAAAGAATTTCTTTTACTTATATTTATATCAAATTTTAACTGTGAAATAAAATTTCTTTTTATCAATTACAATGACTACTCAATGCTTTAAAATGTTATTTGTGGCTTTACATTGTATATCACATTTAAATAATTTCCTCATACCTTTAGCAATAAAAAAAATGACTCTCCCTCCTTTTTGTATTTGAGATTGAACCCAGGAGCATTCTATCTCTGAGCTAGACATCCCAGCCCTATTTGACTTTGTAAAAGGGTCTCGCTCAAGCCTGTGGTCCTCCTGTCTCAGCCTCCCAGGTACTGGGCTTGCAGGCATGCACCACGGCACTCAGCTGTGACCTCCCCTTTCACAAGGCATTTAGGGGTGAGGTATCACAACACGTGCAACATACGTCCTACTGATTCAAGCAAAAAGCAGGATCACCAACTAAGAAAAAAACTGCAAAATATTAACAATCGCAGAATCTGGGATGAAGGTACCTGCGTGCTCACTGTACTATTCTTTTTAGGTTTTCTTTTCTTTTTTTTTTTTTCAGTACTGGGGATTGAACTCAGGGGCATTCTACCTCCGAGCTATACCCCCAGCCCTATTTTTTATTCTTTATTTTTTTGAAACCGAGTCTCACTAAGTTGCGGAGTGCCTCACTAGGTAGCTGAGGCTGGCCTCGAACCCGGATCCTCCGGTCTTAGCCTCCCGAATGCTGGGATTACAAGCGTGCGCCACCACTCTCGGCCTTCTTTTTAGGTTTTCTATAAACTTGGAAATTTTTATAATAAAATGAAGGACAAGGTACTAAGGGTCCAAGATATACATGATTTACAGCAGTTGTGGTTAAGTTATTCTAAGTCTTAGGAAAGTGGGATACATACTATTACTTTATACAATTCCTATTTTCTTCCTCCCCAAGGAGGAAGACCAGGGAGACCAAACAGCAGCCCTCCTGGCTGCAGCTGCGGCAGGAGTGACCAAAGCCCCAGCCCTCCCTCGGCGCTGCGCCAGGTCACAGGGTCTTAGGGCTCCTGTCAAGATTTCCCCCTTTTATAAACTTATTTTGCTAAATGATTTCCTAAAACAATGGTAATTTCTAAAAGACAATTTGAGCCAGTAAAAGCTTCCTCACTAAAGTTGGTTTCATTCAAGAATAAAACATTCATTATACTTATAATTTTCCAGGTACAGAAGATATTTTTCAAAACCCAAAGCTATATACATTTATTTCCATAAAATAACATTGTTTTAAGTGACCATGGTATTATTTTTGCTTCAAGTAGAAAGATGGAAATGGTAAAGCCAAGTAACAAATTAAATATGTTCTATACTCAATTCAGTACTTACAGAATGCCTTGACTAGGATTATATAACTCTCAATTAAAATTATATACAAAGATCAGATGTTCCCTAGATAGTACCTGTCACTGAAGTTTTTTTTGCAGTACTGGGGATTGAACCCAGGGGCATTCTATCTCCGAGCTATACCCCTAGTCCTATTTTTTTTTTTTTTTTTGCGGTACTGGGGATTGAACCCAGGGGCGTTCTACCTCCGAGCTACACCCCCAGCCCTACTTTTCATTCCTTATTTTGAAATCGGGTCTCACTAAGTTGCGGAGTGCCTCACTAGGTAGCTGAGGCTGGCCGTGAACCCGGATCCTCCGGTCTCAGCCTCCCGAATGCTGGGATTACAAGCATGCGCCACCACGTCCGGCTCCCTATTCCTATTTTTTTATTCTTTATTTTGAAACAGGGTCTCACTGTTGTGAAGAGCCTCACTAAGTAGCTGAGACTGACTGCGAACCCGCCCAGCTGGGAGATTAATTTCAAATTATCAATAGATAGTCTAGCAAAGATCTTGAGAGTCAGGAGTGGGGCGTGGTGGCGCACGCTTGTAATCCCAGCATTCGGGAGGCTGAGACCGGAGGATCTGGGTTCACAGCCAGCCTCAGCTACCTAGTGAGGCCCTCTGCAACTTAGTGAGACTCGGTTTCAAGATAAAGAATAAAAAAAAATAGGGCTGGGGGTGTAGCTCGGAGGTAGAATGCCCCTGAGTTCAATCCCCAGTACTGCAAAAAAAAAAAAAAAAAAAAAAAAAAAAAAAAAAAAAAAAAAAAAAAAAAAAAGATCTTGAGAGTCTAAGGAAAAATACAGCAATTTTTTAACTTTAGAACTTCGGAGAGCTTAACATGCTCACGTGAGGAAAACCCGTAAACCTCTGACTCCAGGGCCACCTTGGGGTGGGTATTAATAGTTCATAGAGAACTTCTGCAATGCCGCTTAGAGGAGTGCTGATTTGGAACAGAGGCTAGAGACAGAACGCCTGGGCTTGCGCCTGCACGAACTCGGTTCCCGGCCTGGGGACACCGTGGTAGCTAAAGCAGCCACGCTACGTGCTCACACTCCGGCGCAGGCGAAGTGCCAAGAAGGACAAGCACCAGGCATGGAGAAATGCCAGCGTCCCGGGACGGGTGTCAGGGCGGTGTGCGTCACGCACGAGTGGAGAGAGACATGTAAGGCGATGCCCGCAGGAGGCAGAGGGGAAAATTTGTTTTAACAAGAAGGGACAGCTGTTTATATTTACTAGCCTATGACACCTCCTGGGGGCTAAGTTTCTTTATATTATAAAATACTTAGAGTAATTAGGCTCAGTTGCACTTTCACAGTTAATTACCAAAATACCACGATCAACTCCAATTTTTTTTTTTTTTTTTTTTGCGGTACTGGGGATTGAACTCAGGGGCATTCTACCTCCGAGCTACACCCCCAGCCCTATTTTTTATTCTTTATTTTGAAACCGAGTCTCACTAAGTTGCGGAGTGCCTCACTAGGTAGCTGAGGCTGGCCCCGAACCCTGATCCTCTGGTCTCAGCCTCCCGAATGCTGGGATTACAAGCGTGCGCCACCACGCCCGGCTCCAACTCCAATTTTTCAGGAAATAACTGGCATAAACTTTTGAATCAGCCTGATCTTACAGAGAACAGAGCAAATAAAATTATTTAAAGAATTCTTTAACATACACTTTTATAAGAGTAGAGTCAGATGAAACACAGTTTATGATTAAACAAATAACTTAAAAGCCTGTTTCTGCAAGTCCCTAGCCCCACACCCCCTGGTGCACGCGCCTTGCTGCCGAGGGCCGGGCTCCTGAACCAGGCACTCCGGAGAGTCGGGCGTGCAGCTAAGAACCTCCTCCCTCGTCCCTGCAGTATTTCCCACACAAACGTAGTTTTTCTTATTTTTCCCTTCCTTCTCTCTGACTAGCAATTCTTTTTCTTTTTCTCTCCTCTTTGTTATTTTTGCTTACCCCAAGAAAAACACTGCCTTTTCTGTTCTCTGGTGGCTTTTTATGGTCTGTTAAATGCATGAGCAGTTAATATAAAAGTGTTATCAACTGGTTCTAGAGAGGGAATTATCACTAATTTGAAAAGTCAGAATTTTTTGTTGTTGTTGTGGTACGGGAGATGGAACCTGGGGACATTCTACCTCCAAGCTCCACCCCCAGCCCTATTTTTTATTCTTTATTTTGAAACAGGGTCTCACTAAGTTGTGGAGTGCCTCATTAAGCAGCTGAAGCTGGCCGCCAACCCGGATCCTACAAATGCTGGGATTACAAGCATGTGCCACCACGCCCGGCTCCAGAAAATATTTTTTATTAAATAAGAGTTATACTAGCTCCCTGCAGGACAATCTATATGAAAAGGTAGGTTTTGTAAATGTTTCTAAGTTTGTGCCTTTGCCAAAATGAATGGTTATTTCTGCCGGTGTAATCACTCTTCAAACCCCCTCCCCCACCACGGGAAACTTCCACTTGATCTTCAAAGTTTAGCTTAAAATTATCTTTACTCTGCTTCCTCTAAGCAGGATTCTTCCTCATTAGCACTCCTATCATAATATATTTTATACTTGCGACATCATGCTGTAATTATTTGTTTATGCACCAAACTCCAAATTGTAGGCTCTTTAAGATTAGAGATTATGTTTAATGTACCTTTGTATCTTTTTCTTCGAAAGATTCATTCTCTTTTCTAGTATTGGAGGACTATAAATTTCTTAAGTTTGAGGACTAAATAAGAATATTTCTGTAATCTACTCAGCATCTTGAGTTATATCAGGTACTCAATATTTTATAAAACACCTCTAAAGAAAGGACCAACTTAAAATACATGAAAAAGGTCATTTCTACTTGCTCTATAATAAATTCTAATAAATATTGCCAAACCGAAAGAAGCCATTCAAGGTTATATTATGTAGGTTCCTAAAAAAGATTATAATTATATCCATTAAATTTTTATGTAATTACTTTAACATAGTCATAAAAACTTAAAATACATGAAAAAGACATTTCTACTTGCTCTATAATAAATTCTAATAAATATTGCCAAACTAAAAGAAGCTATTCAAGGTTATATAGATTCCTAAAAAAGATTAAAATTATATCCATATTTTTGTAAGTAATTAACACAAACAACAATTGAGACTATATTCAGACCTTTTTTTAGCTACTGAATTAAATTAAATGAATTATTTTATTCATTATTTTTTGCAGTACTAGGGATTGAACCCAGGGGCCTTCTACCTCCCAGCTACACTCCCAGCCCTTATTTTTTCATTCTTTATTTTGAAACAGAGTCTCACTAAGTTGCAGAGGGCCTCACTAAGTAGCTGAGGCTGGCCAGGAACCTGTGATCCTCCAATCTTAGCCTCTCAAATCCTGGAATTACAAGTGTGTACAACTATGCTCAGCTTAAAAAAAGCTTATTATAAGCAGTTATAATGTATAAAATCCTTATGGGTAAATGAGTGAAGACTAATTCCATAAAAAAAAAGCTACTTATGATTTAAGATACTCAGATCTTGATTGTTTGTATATTGAGCTACACTCTGTTGCCGCCTGAACAAAAGCCCTGAGTTAATTATTTTCTCTTCCACTTTTAAACTGTATTTCCAAGAACTGCAACATTAAGCCTACTGAGGAAAGGCCCACTGCTTTGGCAAGCACTCCTGGCTCTACACCCGCACGCCCGCCGCGGCCTGGCTCACGACCACAGCCTCTCAGTGGTTCTCTCCTCTGACCTCTCTCTGTTCTTCCCCAGACACTTCATTCTTCTACTTCCCATCTCAGAATAAAACCCAAGTCCTCAGGAGTGCTTACAAAGCCGGCCCCGGGCACACCCCTGGCCTCCTGCTGCCTCTGGAGTGTCTTAGCTTCTCTCCAGCCTCACAGGAGCCTCTGCTCCTCAAGCTGGTCAGAACGGCTTCCCAGCTCACTTCCCTCGACCGTGGTCAAACGTCATCATCAGGAAGACAGCTCCCTCCCCCCCAGCTCCCCCACTACACACTCCCCAGAAAGGTTAAACCAGAAAAGGTTAAACGTCCAGTGAGGGTGAAGATGTGGAAGAGCCTGAACTGATACCGTCAGTGAAAAAACGCAGGGCATATTTTATAAAACCAAACACAATCCAGAAGGCCCAGCCCTTCTACTCCTAAGCATTTGGCCAAAGAAATGAAACACAAGCCCGGAGAGACCTGAGTAAGAATGTGCCAACAGTTTTACTCATAACAGCCTTAAACCAGACACACTCAGATGTCCCTCAATAGAACTGATGAAGACACTAGTAGAGTCATCAAGCGGATACTAGTCAGCGATACAAGGAGCAAACTACTTTTGCATGTGGTAACACATCTTCAAAGTACTACTGTGTGCAAAACCAGCTTCCTACAAATGAGGATTTACTTGAGTCCATTTATATGAAGTTCATTTTTGGATAAACAAAGGTAATCTATGGTAGAACAATTTCATAATAGGAGCTGCATCTGGGGAGCAGCGACAGGGATAGCCTGGAAGTGGAATGGGGGAAGTTTTCTAGGATGATGTTAGTAATGGTTCTATTCCTTGACGGAGGAATTCGGGCTATGTAACTATATAAATTTGTTAAAATTCAGCTAATATACACCACTCATGGATTTCACTGCATTATCAATTTTACCCCTAGAAGCAAAAAAGTAAACAAATACTTAACTAGTTAATGATATGCACATTTTAAAGTATTTAAAGAAACATGAACTGATGTTTGCCATTTACTCTGAAATGCATTTAAAAGTAAGACGGATGGAGGGAGAGATGGCTGGATGTGGGGAAGTATGAGTGAGTGGTCACTGTAATTTTGAAAACTTCACTAGCACCAACAAAAGCGCCTTCTATGTGGCCTTGCAATTTCATGCACCAGTGTGGCTTTCACCACCATGTGTGCTGGCGGTACCTCCACCTCTCCTCCATCTCTTCAAAGCTCTCCCTCTTCCCGTGTTGCCGATTTCACTGAACCACAGAAGGCCGGGCTTCTCGTCTGCCTCTTCTCTGCGCCAGGCACCAGATGGCACAGATCTCTCATCTGTGTCATGTCTAGTGTCACTCTCTCCACTGCTCTTCCCCAGCTATGCCTGTGGCCTTTTCTGAAACCGTCTGAATGCATCACCTCACACTTAATCCCTGGCTCTCCACTGCCTTCCTGGTGAAATTCCTTGGCATGGCAGACTCTCTGCGCTCTTTCTCTGGTGATTCTTGTAGTCTGACACTTTACCACTTTCTACTCTGAGGTGCACATTCCACCCATGCGTTCCCTGTCCATACCCCTTCTTCATTCTTTTTTTTTTTTTGGTGGTACTGGGGATTGAACTCAGGGGCATTCTACCTCCGGGCTACACCCTCAGCCTTATTTTTTATTTATTTTGACACCAAGTCTCACTAAGTTGTGGAGTGCCTCATTAGGCAGCTGATGCTGGCCACGAACCCGGATCCTCTGGTCTCAGCCTCCCGAATGCTGGGATTACAAGCGGCTCTCCCTTCTTCATTCTTTATTAATTCTACTAGAGGTCTACTTTTCTTTAGAAATGCTTCCATTACTATTATGTAGTGCTATCATGGTGGTAACAGAAAACAGGTAGAAGTGACTACAAAAATGTCCACTACCTCATATTCAACTAAAATCTTTATTAAGTAGAAAATGGAGCAAGTTAGAATCTAGAAAAAAATGTCCTGGCAGCAATTCCATGTCCCCAAACTTCCTGGTGTGAGCACTTACCAGAAAGGGCTCAATGTGGAAGGACACTAAAAGGAAGAACACATTCAACAGTAAGATTTTCTCAAAGGCCTCACTGTGGTAAAGTGTTAACCAACTGGGAGAAATGGCTTCATGGAGTAGCTTTCAGCTTTGGGTTAAGAACCCTGAGGCTTTATTATTAAGACTATTATTCCCAGCCGGGCGTGGTGGCGCGCGCTTGTAATCCCAGCATTCGGGAGGCTGAGACCAGAGGATCCGGGTTCGAGGCCAGCCTCAGCTACCTAGTGAGGCACTCCGCAACTTAGTGAGACTCGGTTTCAAAATAAAGAATAAAAAAAAAAAAAAAAAAAAAAAAAAGGG
>PVLC010026976.1:0-22220 GCA_004027655.1 Graphiurus murinus
TAGTTGAGCTTTTTGAAATGCTTGCCAAATATTGTTTCTCAGCTTTGATCTTCAGACAAAACTCTCAGATAACAGGAAAACATTCATTTTTTTATTAGACATAAGAAAGTAATTGAAAGGACAGCATCAAAAACTTCAAAGACAGTTACAGATATAGCTCAATGGTAGAATGATTGCCTAGCATGTCCAAGGCCCTGAATTCAATCCCCAACACCACAAAAAAAGACCCTCAAAGAATCAATGGATCACTATAAAACCAAGCTTGGTTACAGAGATAATAAGAAAAACTACAGAGCTCAAAACAAGTAAGATTCTGCTCCTAGTGAGGCCACTAAATATAAGTCTATATCATCCATGAGATGGGCCAGGCACCTATATTTACTATCACACCCAGACCTGATAGAAGAAAAGGAAGGTGGGATGGTGCTGAGTGGCCTGACACTGGTAAATACTTACTACCATTTTTATATTAATATCATTTATAAATTTGTTAATGAACTCATCTTAATTCCTTTCAAGCTACCAGAACAAAATACTATAGATTCATTGCTTCTCAACCTTTTGGCTAAGATCAAATGTAGTCAAAATAGTATAAATTGTGTGGCCCATAAACAATAGAAATTCATCTCTCAGTTCTGGAATCTGGGAAGTCCATGATCAGGACATCAACAGATTGAGGGTCTGGCAAGGGACTTTTCCTCATAAGATGATCACATCTCACATGGTAGAAGGAATAAGGGAGGTCTCTTTTTATGGAATGACCAATTGCATTCAGGAGGACTCTGGTTCAATGCCCTGATCACCTCTCAAAGGTTCCACATCCTAATACCATCATCTTGGGGGTAAGATGAGTTTGGGGTGGACATGAGCATTCAGACAGTAACAAGCCCTTTCCCAGCACAACAATGGTGGAGACCAACACCCCTGAGAATGAGGTTCACAGCAGCAAAGATGGGTGGAGAGATTGAGTCAAGATGAAAGGAGACCTGAAGAGACCACAGAGACTAAGGGGACAGAGAACTAAGGGAGGCAGTGAAGAGGTGACTTGTGGTAGAAGAGGGTGGACAGGAGTCTTGAAAGCACCCCCTAGAAACCTGTTCTGTTGACTGGGGTCTAGTCTCTGATAGATTTCACCTTCTTCAGTTTGGTTTTCACCTTCTTCAGTTTGGTTTTGCAACCATTCAGACCAACAAGGTAGATATATGTCTGTTGAAGAAGAAGGAGGAGAAAGAGGAGAACAAGGAAGAGGAGGTGGAAGAGGAGGAGAAAGGCTCCTTTATTTATTAATTACATTAATAATGCAATGATGCATTTGTGCGCTCCCCAGCATGTCTATTACCTTTACACTGACTCCTGCAAGTCTTTACTCCCAGTCCTTCACATCACCAGCTACAGAAACGAAATGCTGTATTTTAATATTGCTGCAGGTGCAATTTGACCTTTAAATTGTATTATTTAAATATTAATGACCTAGAAGGAAAGCAGTGTACTGACAGGTGTTATACAAGTCAGACCAAATAGGATACTAAATCTGCAAGAGACTTTGAAACTCCCATTAGAAATAATGAGGAATTTCCACACATGTCCAGCACCAGGTCACTCCACATCCAGTCAGAATAAATTAACTGATCGTGGTGTTTGAAATGAAAGAAATCATAATTCTTCCTTCAAACCACTGTTTAATGACCCCTGCAATGCCACACAATAATAACAGGAAAGGACCTGTTTGTTTCTCAGACTTTGAAGTACATGTCGGGTTGCTGGCTAAGAACAGATTCTACACTGACAAGTAAGAACCACAGTCTTGCCTCACATAGGGACCAAGACTGACCCTCTCACCTGCCCAAGTCTTCCACTTGGCTTGCTTTGATAGTACCAAGTGCTCCAGAGCCCCTCTATACATCTTTTGGATTCTTTCATTGGAAACAGATATCTCAGGCTGCAGTAACTTAGTCTTTCTAAGATAGCTAAAGAATTTGGGTCACCCAGCTCCTTACCCAAGTTCTCCCTTCAGTCATGTTATCTCCAACCTCAGTGTGATCAACTTTTAGGGATAGATAGTTCTTTGTCATGGGGGAAGGGAGTCCTAAGCATTTTAGATTGCTTGGCAACATTCCTGTGCTGTCCACTAGATGCTGGGTCCCCCATCCTAACAGCCAAAAATATCTCAACATTGTCACTGACCCCCAAAGGCCCCCAGGCAAAAACCACTGGCCTGGCAAATTTATTCATTATATACCTTAGTGTTGTTGGGGAGGCATAATTTTTCCTTGACCCCTTTAAGTCTTTTCAGCCAGGTCTGAGAATAAAATTGACATAAGACAGACCAGCAGAAGTAAAGCATACAAATTAATTTAATACAAGTTTTATGTGGCACAGAGCTTTCAAAAGGAAATGAATAGCCCAAAATGAAGTTAGAGATAAACATACATATACTGAGCTGGAAAAATAGTAAGTTGTGAAAACACTACAGGACAGAGGGGGTTAGACTAGGATAGTTTCTTGGGTGGAGAAGCAGTAGAATAAAAGGGGTTAATCTAACAAGGTTTGATTGTGCAGATTTCTGTCAGCCTCAACTTCTCATCCTTGATGAGAGGATTGATACTTCCCTTCTGGTAGAAGTAGGACATCTTTCACATAGGAATCTTATCTCCTTCTTTTCAAAAACAGAATGAAGTTAAGAGTAATCATCTTGAACCTGCTATTTTTCAAGTGCCTTTAACCCAACATAATCAGCAAGCCACAGTGGCATATATAAATATATTTTTTTCCAGCATGGATTTTTATACGCTTCTTGAGTACAACAGGGTTACAAAGACATTTATGACATATCAATCATTGTCAGAACACAAATAGCAACACTTCTTAATTTTACACATATAGCCCACATTCTTAACATAGCCTGGTAAAGCAAACTTTCTAGAGTCATAAATCCATAATCCTTTAGGGTCATATATTTATTTTCTAAGAAGTGAGAGGGTCTTTCATCTATGCATCCTAGGAGCAATATCCAGACTTTGAGACGCCATTGTAGCCATAGCAGAAGCGTCAGTATAATTACTCATATATGCAGCCACAGTGGCATATTTTAACTCCTCCCATGTCATCCTGCTGCTCCATGAGGTTCAAAGCCTTCACATTAGAATCTAACAGTCTGGGATCACTCACTGATAAATGTAGATATATTTATTCTTCCTGATGTTCTGGGCCAGGAAAGGGATTTAAAGCTGTGATATAATGCAAGAAGCCAGAGGTCAGGAGATGACTCTGATTCAGTCCCCTGAGAGTAAACTAAGAGAAGGAGTGCATAAATTTTAAGGTAATTCTTTCTCTAGTCACGCTGGATCTTGTGTACCATAGTTTCAACACCCTTTCTAGAAATAATATTTCTTGATCATGGGACACCACTCAGTGAGCCATGGTACAATCTACTTGTCATAAGCTTAGGTTTGAAGTGCTTTGATTTAGACACGATTTTTGTAAATGTGCTAGGATATTAATACCATGACTTAAAAGAACCAAAAAATAATAATAATAAACAATGCAATAGTCCCATCCTCCAGAAGTGTTTTCCTTGAGAACAATAATTCCATGAAGAACTGAGGATTGCTGAGAAAAGCAATGCCAACCAGTGATCCAATCAATAACTGAGGACATGAATGCTTGTGTGCTGGGCGCTGTGGTGTCTCACAGGACATTTTTTCCGTTGATACCAGTTGCTCATGTATTTTTGAAGATCTGCTTATGGCAGCAGCAAAATAATAATAATAATAATGACAATAATGTACGAGTTTATAATAAATATCCAGTTTATAATTTTTGGATAACCACAAGTTGATTTTGTGCCAGACACTGTTTCATCAAACCACTGGTATGCATGATAAATGAAAATGTGTGTGAATTTCTCAGAGTTTGTTAGAATAAACTCATACTGACTATCACAGTGGGACCTCCAGTCAACCAATATGTTCATGTACTGTTTTGCACACAATCCAAACCTTAACATGTGTCAGTGGCACCAGCGGCACCCAAAATCTTGTTAGAAATGAAGATTCTTGGGTCCCAGCTCAGATCTCCTGAGTTAGGTTTAGGGTAAGGGTTAGGCTCTGAGTGCAGGCAAATAATCCATGTTGAAAAAGCCCACCAGGTGAAAAAGCTGAAATCTGAACCACCTGACCTAAAATTGAGCTACATTGAGTTCAATCAAAAGCAATGGAGCCAACCGATGATGAACTGAACCCTCCAAAACTGTGAACCAAAATAAACCTTTCTTTATACAAATTGATTGTCTTGGGTATTTTGTTATAGTGACAGAAAACTAACACACTTTCCAGTTTCCAAATTTAACCCCATGTTTTCCCGTGTAGTAGTATTAACATTACTAACAGTAACATATAAACTGTAGGTAGATTAGAATAAGAATTATGCTTAATCAACAGAATTCTAGGCTCTTTTTCTTCCTCAAAATCCCTGAAATATGTAAGAATCTGGCTGACACCCACTCAACCTAAGAAACTCAGAATTATGAGCATCTTGGCACCTTTCTTTTTATTCCTCATATATATGCGTTATTAGAGAACATATGTTATTTAATCAAAAGATAACATTACACTGGATAATGCTCATGAGCAGTGGCAAGGATTTCACTTATACACTGCCATAGTTAATTATCTGGAAAAATATAAATATTCACATTTGGCCAAAGTCCTTGTACTTTCTCCCTCTGTATCTCTTTCGCAAACAGCAGTCTCAGCTGGGTGTCCAAACAAAGTTCCTGAAATATAGACCCCACTAGTTTTTTTAAAAAAACTCTATTTCCCATTGTCATTATATAACTATGAACTAATACAGAAAATGAGACCAGAATATGTGAAGGAAGGCCGACAGACTCTGACCAATAGCTGTATCGAAACACGGGGTTGCCACCACATAAACACTCCAGTGCAGAGCTAAGGTTTAGGACAGGTAGGCTCTGCTGTTAGACTGCATGAGTCACATCTAGCTCTGCAGTCTGGTTTCTCCTTGAAAATGCAGATAATTGCTCTTCATATAGTTGCTGAGGATTACATGAGGAATCCAGAGAAAGCTCTTAGTTTAGAGCCTGGCATATCATATAGTAAGTGCGCAACACATTTTGGACATATATATCATACATACATACACACATATGTATACATATATATTAATTACTGGGGATAGATGATGATGATAGATAGATAGATAGATAGATAGATAGATAGATAGATAGATAGATTATTCCACCCTTGGGCTACACCTCCAACCCTTTTATTTTTTATTTAGAAATAGTCTCACTAAGTTGCTGATGGTCTCTGCTGTTGCTATGGCTGTCCTCAAACCGATCATCCTGTCTCAGCCTCCAAGCACAAGGATTACAGGCATGCACACCATACCTAGTTCATTATATTTTTATTATTGTCAAACCTTTTCTGGAGTCACCAAAATTATATCAACATAGATCTGAGTTGAGCTCATATGATTCTAGGCCGTTCCTGTGCCCGGCACAGAGTATGCACCTGCTGCGTGGCTCTCGACTTCCTAAAGAGCACATTTGAGCCCTTACTTGTCTCCCAGCAATGATGCTACTCAAATGAAGCACTGCATATTTTAAGCAACTCAAGGAGGCAGTAGCAACTGACTTTGTGTGTAAGCAGTGTGCATGGTCATAAAGGCATCGACACTCTTGTCTGTTTTATGTACCTGCATGTGTGAAAGATAAAATTTCTTGAGGTCTTGGCTCTTTGGGCCACTATATACAATATAGGGACCCATCATGGTTTTTGATAAATCTCATCAATATACTTATTTCAGATCACTGCAGTTATAAAGCTAGATGCACACAATTACCAGTCATTCTTTATGAATACCATTCATCTGCTCATAACCATTACACTCATGAGACTGTCACTAACATACCTGAATGATTATGCTTGCAAAAATATATACGTTAATATGCCTATTTTATTGTGTAAAGAGGCCTATGAAGATTATGTTGTGTTTTTATACATTTCTCAAATAAAACCCCTTTTAAAAATGCAAATAAATATCTTTTGAAGGATTTTATCACTATGAACCACATTATGATGTGGGACTATAATTCACCAGTAAAAATATAAAAATAAATTTTCTTTTTGGATTTTGATTGTTAAGGATTTTAGACTTAAGGAATTTTGATCGAGATTTTATCATTTGGGATTATGGCATTTAAAATTGTGTTTGGGAATTACAGTCAAAACACCTTCAGATAATTTGTCACCACAGAGCCTACACCCAACAGCTATGCTATGCTACTGCTCTATAAAAAAATTTAAATATTAACCAAGCAAATATTTATTAATTAGGTGAATGTGAGTACCTAAAGCACAATATGTCCAAGAAAGATAAAATCATAGCACTAACACATGAACACTATAGGCTTGGAAAATGAGAAAAATAATCCAAAATGATTAGACAATGTTTTACACCAATTTTGTTGTGTTCAGAAAGGAAAGTATGAAATATAGAGTTCTAGGGTATACTAGAAGGAGTAAAGGATTCCAAATCAGATTGGGCCAAGCAAGTTAATTAAAATCTCTGAGGATCAGTGTCCTCACCTGTAAATTAAATTTCAGAAAACTCATCTCATGGGTTTGCTGCAAATACCAAATACAATGTCTGTCATGCAGTAGTCACTCCAGTAATGTCAGCCCCAAGAAAACAAGTGTTCTTTCCAAAGAAGGTGTCTAGGATGTGGTGCCACAATGTTGATGAGAGACATCAGGAGGACATGGAGTGTCTGCCTCCCACGTGGTGGTAATAACAGCTGAGAAGGAAGTGAAGGGAGCCAAGACTGCACCTCCCCAGGGACAGCCTTCTGGAGAAATTCATAATCTGGATTAATGCATCCCAGGGACTACGTTCACGGCAAAAAAATGGATCTCAGTCTCTCAAAAGAAGCTGGAAGAAAAGATGCTTTTCTGAAAAATAAAGAACTGAATGATGTTATTTAGGGACGGAAGACTAGACTGTAAAGAAATCGTTTCTAGCCTTCCATAGATATAAGACATAACTCTTCAGCAGTAAAGATTATCAACAGGAATTTCTCCATAGAAAGCCATGAAAAACTATATCAAGATAGTGGTCTGTTTATGTGCTAGTGTAATGGATAGCAGGCCCTGCTAGAAATAAGTCTTCTAAAGATAGACTACTTCAGGAAGCTTATCTGTACTCTAGATAGCAAAACCATGACTATAAAAAGTGGGGTAAAGCCGGGCGTGGTGGCGCACGCTTGTAATCCCAGCATTCGGGAGGCTGAGACCGGAGGATCCGGGTTCGCGGACAGCCTCAGCTACCTAGTGAGGCACTCTGCAACTTAGTGAGACCCTGTTTCAAAATAAAGAATAAAAAATAGGGCTGGGGGTGTAGCTTGGAGGTAGAATGCCCCTGAGTTCAATCCCCAGTACCACAAAAAAAAAAAAAAAAAGTGGGGTAAAGACCACCTAATCAAGGCACCTGCAAGTGGTCAGATATACAATGCCTAAAGATCTTCATTGATAAATGATATTAAAAGGCTATCAGAAATTTTGTTGAATGGCTAGTCCAACATCATGGTAAGAACAAATACAGTGTTCTGTACATATGAATATTTAATGAACCAGACAGAAGAATGGGTTCTGAAATCCATCTTCATTTCATTTTACCAAGAAACCAGTAATAACACAGGGACACAGTAGTCACTCAGTAACTATTTGCCAAATACTTAACAAAACCAGTGTAACTAAAGGAAAAGTTCTGGTGTGGAACTAAATTCTTCCACATTCTAGGGAGCCTTTCGTGGGTCCCAAATTGACTAGTCTATATCCTTTGTGTAGAGGATAACTTCTCACTTCATATTCTCTGTAAGGAATCATGAGACACTCTTGAGAATTTGTTTCAACCTGCTCTGTGGACTCACATCTCATACACCCGTGAATGTTTGAAAGCAAACTTCCCTTATTTGTTTATCTGAGAAATGGTCAAGTGATATTGTAGTGCTATCCCTCTCAAGTATGTGATTGAATTTCTCCTTAGAATCCATTTTATCTGAGTAGTCATAACCTTCTCTAAAGGTTATGGTCATGACATGGGGACTTTCTGTTTGAAGTTCATGGTAAATTTTCTTTTTTTTTTTTCTTTTTTTTTTTTTTTTTTTTTTTTTTTTTTTTTTTTTTTTTTTTTTTTTTTTTTTTTGCGGTACTGGGGATTGAACTCAGGGGCATTCTACCTCCAAGCTATATCCCCAACCCTATTTTTTATTCTTTATTTTGAAACCGAGTCTCACTAAGTTGCAGAGTGCCTCACTAGGTAGTTAAGACTGGTCACGAACCCGGATCCTGCGGTCTCAGCCTCCCGAATGCTGGGATTACAAGTGTGCACCACCACGCCCGGCTTCATGGTAAATTTTCAAGAACCATGAAAATTCTGATGCTGTGCCATCCTACATCTTCTCACTCCCATCCAGAAACAGTATTTCAGTATGTGTCTCAGTCATTTCTTCATGCTCAGGCCTGTGTGGATTTCACATGCACACAAATCACAAGTGAGTTTTCAGGCACGCTTTAAAAACCCACTCCTCGACTACAGCACTGTTCCAGGAGAGGTAAACTGAAGAAACAGAAGCCAACATTTCTGATTTTGGTTTGGAAAGAGAGCCTTCATGCAAGTACTCATATATGTACCAATGAAGAAAATAGTACAACAGAACAGGTCAACAAGTGCAAATTCTTAGTGTGTACCCCAAGTACGTGCTAGTAAGAATAGCTGAGCAAAGAATGAACTAGATCAATGATGGAGCATGGAATTAACTAGATCAATCAGAGGGAACTGAGCAGATCATAGCAAATGTGATCTGTGAAAAGGATGGAAGAATGGGGACTGGAAGAGAGAATTTAGGAGAAAAATTAAGACATAAAAAGTGTACATGCTTGAAGCTGGGCGTGGTGGCGCGCGCTTGTAATCCCAGCATTCGGGAGGCTGAGACCAGAGGATCCAGATTCGCGGCCAGCCTCAGCTACCTAGTGAGACACTCCACAACTTAGTGAGACTCGGTTTCAAAATAAAGAATAAAAAAAATAGGGCTGGGGGTATAGCTCGGAGGTAGAATGCCCCTGAGTTCAATCCCCAGTACCGCAAAAAAAAAAAAAAAGTGTACATGCTTGGAACTGATGACATAGATGGTGCCATTCAGCAATGGAAAGTTGGTGAGGAGATTCAATTATTCTCACCATTTGAAAATAACATCACCCTCAACCTGACCCATAAGAGAGCTCATCTTTTCCTGTGAATTTCCTTGGTAAGCAGAGATGAATATTGAGCAATTTGCAAAAGGCTGGTTCACCTGGTTCAAACTAACCGGACACAGGTCATTTTTTTTATCTCATCCAGCCTCATGGGCAAAACCTTCAAGAGTGTAGACCATGCTGCTTTGCATTATCACAAGCTCATTTAACTTTGAATGTACATCAAGCCATATGAGGTTAAGGGGTAGTGGCATGGAGTAACTAGGAAAATCAGAAGTTAAGGGCTATCTTTCAGCTTAATCAGGAACTGAATAGTCCAGATTGGTAGCTCATTTGACTTCTATAGACCCAGGTTTCATCCCTAGTTAAATGAGAAGAATTCAACTAGATAAAGGGTTGGTAAACTATAGCCTATGAGTCTACCACCTGTTTTATAAATAAAGTTTTATTAGTACATAACCCTAAAATCTAAGGCTAATAGCCTCCTAGTATCTAAGGCTGATTTCTAGTTAGAAGGGCACAGTTGAATAGTTGCAACAATGGCTGTATGGCCTACCTAGCCTAAAATGTTCACTATCTGTCCCTTTAAGAAAATCCTTGCCATTTCTTGGACTGGATGATCTTTTTGTTTCCCCACAGATATAAAATTATATAACTCAGCTGGGCCTGATAGCCCAGGCCTGTAATTGTAGTACTTGGGAGGCAGAGACAAAAGGATCATAGGTCTGAGACTGGCTTCAGTAATATAGCAAAATCCTCAACAACTCAGTAAGATTTTGTCTCAAAATGAAAAATAAAAAAGGGCTGGGGGGTGTAGCTAGGAGGTAGAATGCCCCTGAGTTCAATCCCCAGTACCACACACATACACAAAAAAATGTGCTAATAAATAGTGCCAGCACTCTTTACAGGTACAAAATTGTAGATAACTTGAACCAACCAGTCTAGCTAACAAATATTTGTATGTCATTGCTTAAAAAAAAACTAAAAACTTTATAAGTAAAATTAACTTGAGTCCTATTTCACAGCCCAAACATTGAAAACAGAAATGAGTCCTGAATTTTACTGGCTCTTTTCATAGCTTCAGCCTCACACAGTTTATACTCCCATTGATATTCTATCTAACCAGAAGAAGAGAAAGAATCCACTTCCTATAATATTATACACATAGTCCCTGTGTGGAGGCTCATTGACCTCAATGACCCTGACCTAGGTCCTACACCTGTTCCTGAGTGAATCACAGTGGCCAGGAAGACAAAATGTACTGATCAGCTAGTTGATATCATGGGACACATGCTGAAACCTAGAAGGGATTCATTTCCTCAAAGCACACAGGCTGAAAATAAGGATCAGGGCACTCTTGCTACTTACAGGGACATTTGTACTGAGTACAAAAGCCACACATTTTTCTTATAAGTGCATTAATAATCTTTCAGACTAATAGAAAGTGTCTTTGAAATTTTGGGAATTACATATAACATACACTGGATAGTCACTGAGGAAAAAATATCTGAAGCAACATAATTACTGGAGAAAGTAAAGAATATGGAAAGATAAGATTATATTAGTAACCACACACTAAAATTTTAAGTTTATGATGACTTTTTTATGAGGGCCAATGGTAGGCCAATGAAATGACAGAGCTTCTTTATTGCCTCAATCATCTTAAGTTCAGCAGGGATTAGCAAGCAAAATTATTGAAGAAAATTAAAAATCGCATGGTGAATTTCTCTCTCACCCATTCTCCTGAAGGATACTTATTTCTGTTCTTTGCTACTGAGCAAACTTGAAACACTTATAAAGCATAGATTTTTGGTAGGCCAAGAAGGAGTCACTCCCCTTTCCTCAACCCTTCCAGGAGCAGGCAATATTCAGTTTGCTGGTTAGGATTTTATTCATGATCAAGCTGTTCCCAAGAGGAGTTTCACATGCCAATCATAAAGGCAAATGCTAGTCACAGGCTCAGGGTACAGATAAGTAGCTCCTCCTGCCTCCTGACAACCCATGGCCAAGACCAGGGGATTTTAGTTGTTTTATTTGTTTTCTCTTGCCATGCCTCATCTAATAAAACAGTATCCTATTCAGCATTCTTCTTGGTGTACTAGTTATTAGGAGTTTTGCAATCATCTCCCAGAAGAACATATTTCAGAAAGAAACAGTATGAAACCAGGCATTCCATTTTTCTTTGTATCTGAAGGTATTCCATAAAAATATTTCCTATTCCTAGGCTCTACTTTTTTATGGAAATTATTCTGTGCAGAAGAATGGAAGAGACAAGCGAGGGATTTGTACTCTTGGGTTGTTCACTATGAGTCAGAAACTTTACATATGTAGGAGCTTTTAAGTCTCATGACAACCCTGGGATATATATTATTATACCTACCTTACAGAAGAAAACAGTAGCATGCCTACAGTCACACTCTCAGTCAAAAATGACCAAATCTCCTCAATTGAACAGATATTTGTTTGACTCCTGTGTTAATCCAGGCCCATCCAACTTCAAAGGTTAGGTTTTCCTTTAGTAAAATGCCTTCTGATGTTTCTTTCTTATTTATAAATAATGGAAGAAAGCCATAAACATGACTGTTTTTTCAGTTTCCTTTCCAGGCAGCGTAGCCACCACTCTTGAATAAATTTTTTCATTACCAATGGGAAACTATTAAACATGAGGGTAAAAAGTGCCCTTTCAAAAAAAGAATGATGGAGAGTAGAGGATATGGTAAAACAGTATTAAAAAAAAAAAATAGTTATGGTGAGTTATGGTGTGGGTTCTGTCCTTCCTGACTGAGTGTCCTTTATAAAGCTAATTAACTCCTCCATGCCTCAGTTTCTCCATCCATAAAGTAGAAATAACAATAATAAAGTGCACATTGCATGATTATTGCAAGGAAAGAAAAAGTGAGTTATCATGCAACAACTTAGAGCACTGCCCAGCATGTAGCAAGTTCTGAGTAACTATTAATTTCCATTAATTCTCCCTGTTCACATTTGATAAAACCTGAAAGGCCCTCAACTTCTATGTAGTTATCAAGCCTGTAGGAATAACATAGTAGTTTGTATGTTCTGTAATTAGTTACTTATTAGTTGGCATTTGTGGTAGTCTTGTGTGCCTGGATGCATTTCGAGGGTACAAAAGAATCCCCTTGAGGAGCTATTAAACCAGAGACCGCTGAGTCCCACCCCTAGAATTTAATTCAATAGGTCATAAGGGAGACCTGAGAATTTGCATCTCTAGCAAGTTCCCAGACAGTACTGTTGGTGCAAGAACAACACTTAGAGAACTACAATAATATGTACATTTTAGAGCATAAGAAGTTGGCTTAACTAAACTGTCTAAGACCTAGGATGCAGTAAAACAGTAATCAAAAGAGAAAATTGACCAAAACCAAAGTTGACTACAGAATCTTCTGCCTTCTTCAGAAGAGACCAGGGGTGTTGTCATAAACCATATCAGTGAGGAACAAGATCTCTACTGTTCCTTTTCCCTTTTAGTGAATACCAGTGGAGAGAGAGAAAGGCCAAGGCCATTGTTACCATCCATTGAACTTCAGGGCAAGCTGAAGCTTAAGTTGGTTAAAAAGAGAGAGAGAGAGAGAGAGAGAGAGAGAGAGAGAGAGAGAGAGAGGGCACTGAAGGGGTTATAAAAAACATTGTTCAGCTTTAGGTTATTTTCATTTGTGTGTGCGTGTGTGTGGTAATATAGATTGAGCTCAGGGCTGTTCTACTTCTGAGTTACACTCTTAGCCCTATTTTATTTTTCATTTTGAAACAGGATCTCACTAAGTTACCTTGCACACTGGCCTCAGACCTGTGATACTCCTGTCCCAAGCCTTCCAAGTACTAGGATTACAGGCATGTGCCACTGCACCTAGCTGGTTATTTGCATTTTTATATCAATCCTCTCTAGCTTCCCAAACCTATACTTAATATTATGAGCTGTTTTAGCCAACATTCTCACCACTGTGACTCAGACACATAATGCACACAAATTTAAAGACAATTTATTTTCTCACAGCTCTGGAGATTTCAGTCCATGTTACACCAGCTTCCAAGCAGGAGCTGGGGCTGCACATCCTACAGGACATAGTAGAGGGGAGCAGAGAAAAAGAGTAAAAGCTTGTGTTAGCTCACATAGCAGGGGAGAGGGAAGAGCAAAAGGTCACAGACAGAGGGTCAGAGTCGGATCCTGCAACTGAGTGGGGCTGGGACACACACATACACACACACACACACACACACACACACACACACACACACACACATGCTGTTCTTGGCCACACCCTTAGGAATCCATGTCCAAACATAATGGCCTCCAGGGCATGAGGTCTAGGACACATTTAAATCTAAACTATAACATGGTATGAATTGTTACCCCTTGCCAAATAAATATATTAAAATCCTAAACTCTAGTACCTAAGAATGTGACTGTATTTGGAGACAGCATCTTTACAGAGATAATTAAGGTTAAATGAGGTGAACCTTCATTCAATATGACTTGTCCTTATAATGAAAGGAGATTAGGACACAGACACACGAAGGGAAGAGCCTGCAGAATTACATGGAGAAGATGGGCATCTCCAAGCCAGAGGAAAGCCCTTGGGAGATACCAACCCTACTGACATCTTCATCTTGGACTTCTAGCTCCAGAACTGAGAAAATAAATGTCTATCATTTCTCTGTCATCGTAGCCTGGGCAAATTTATAGGGGCAATTATCACATGGTGCTTTAAGGTGGGGCTACAAGGAAAAGGTTGTGAAGCAAGAAAAGGGGCTGAGCTCTGCAGCCCAGATGATGGATGCACTTTGGAACATGACAACACATGTGCAGCAGCTACATGCTCTGAAAACTGAATTATTTCAGGAAAGCTGTGGCTTGGAGCTGAGGTCAGTCAGCACACAAGCGTGTCACCCCATTTTAACTGATACAAGGTAGAATCTTGCTGCCATTTTGTTTTGCATTTCCTTGATGATTAGAATGTTGAGCACTTTTTTCATATACTTAAACATTTGAATATTAGCCTTTGAGCAATGTCTATATAGATTATTTTGTATCCCATAAAAATAATTTTAAATTTCTCTATTAAATTTCTTTTTGGAGAAATGTAAGCCACCCCACTCAGAATCCATGGAGAGGTTAGGAGTGACTTGATATTCTTATTAACTTGGGGATGGAATCAGAGTCAACATCAATTGAAGCCAGGTGTAGTGTTGCATACTAGAAATTCCAGTACTTGGGAGACTGAGACAGGAGGGAAACTGAGACAGGAGAATTTAGGCTTGAGGACAGCCTGAGAAAATAGTTAGAATCGCATTAACCTAGTGAGTCCTTGTTTCAAAATAAAAATAAAAGAGATGGGGATGTGGCTCAGAGGTAGGATGCCCCTGATCTCAATCCTCAGTGCCACAAAAACAAATCTTTGTGGTCAGGGAACCTCAGGTTAATACAGAAGTTCTCTAAGTACTTTCAACAAGTAAAGAGAGATCAATTTCTATGATAAGAACCTCCAGATAGTTTTCATTGTAGCCATGAGTCCCCCTTTCCATATTACAGGTAGCCAAAGAAATAAGAAGGTCACTGGCTCTAAATACTTCCAGGATCATTAAGATTATGGCTTGTGACCAAGAGACTGAGCATCTTCACGTTTCGAAAAGAAATATCATTTACAACTTCCCAGTATGCCTCGTGAGCTCTGACGAAGGGAAATACAAAAGGACAGAGCAAAACACTGGGAAAAGAATATTAATTGATTTGTGGTGGTTAAAATGTAACATAATTTTTATGGGCTTTCTGTTCTGATTTACATGATAACCTTTTTTCTCCTCCACAATAAAATTCACAAACAACAGAGACATCTGTTTATGGGTCCCCTGTCACCCATTCACAGTCATTAGGCATCTGGGTGGGGGAGGCAGGAACTTCTAATTACTCTGTAACTAAAACCTCTGTACTGCCTGCTCACCTAATTCCAGTTTCCCCCATTGTACCCAGAGGGGCTCCTGACTGAGCTGTGCCAAAACTAGTTTCTTTGGGTGATGTTCAAGTACTAAAGGTATACCCCATTTGCAGATAGAATCATCCTGGCAGTGAAGAGGTAGCCAGGATATCTGGAAACTATCCTCCAGGGTCTGCCCCATTCCCCTCCAAGCATGCAAGCTCAGGGGTGGGAGAGGAGAGCTAAGGCATGGCTTTCACGCTTGGAATCTCAGGATGACAGGTCCCTCAGATGAGAGGAGGACAGAAAGAAGTATTTTTATAACATGCCACAAAGTACAATAAAGTCCTATCAGATACATACTTAAAGAGGAAATTACCTTCTCTTGGATGGCTTCTGTCATTTCTCCCTACTCCTGGGAGGCTGTTTCAGTGAAATTCCCTATCATCCTACATTAATGTCAAATTACTGAGGCACTCAGTCCATAAGGGGAGGGTAGAAGAAAAGCACTCTATTGTATATTAAAATAGTCAGAGTCTGGAACTGAAGTACTCATCACTACTACTATTTTTTTCTTTGAAAGTTTTAAAACATTTTTCTTTACTTTCTGCCTAAAGATGAGAGGTTTGGGTGGCAGATCCCAGTAGCAAACACAATAACAATTGGTTTGCAATAGTCTCCTTGTCCCTTCCAGACCCCAGAGCCCTATAGGGACCCCACCTCCTCCTAATGATCCCTGACCATTTTCTCTAACACAGTCCCAGCTAAATCTGAGGAGGAATCCCAATCTCCAGAATACACAGGTTCTACATGCAAAGCTAGAGGTATTTGTGGGCTGCAATGAAAGTTTGACCGAAAGAGGGGTATGATCTAGAAGCTGCTAATGGGACTCCTTATCCAATTAGTCAATGAGGAAATGGTACAGTTGAAAGATCATGGTATTCAGAACCACACAAGTATGGTTCTCAATAATGACATACAAGCTGGTCAGCTAGAAACCCTTCATCAGTTCACTCAACCACTTTGAGGCTCAATTTCTTTTTCATTAAAATGGAAATCATTACACTTACTTTACAGTATCTGTGCTTAGTAAGTATTCAGTAAATAGTGGATTGTGTCCTTCTCTTGTTGCTCCTGTTGTTGCTGTTGACATAGAACAGAAGGAAGAATGGACTAGTGATAAGCTACTTCTGAAGAATTGTATTCTTGGAAGTAAGAAGCAAACATTCTTGCACCAAGAAAAGATGTCCTGCCTGTTCTCTATCAGGCTCAGTTATCCCACTCAGCCTTTGGTACTTCAAATATATCCTAAGACAGTCCTTAAATGTTAGAAAAACCCTTCCAATTCTGCCCAGGCTAAAACTTTCCCAGACAGGTAAAAGTGAATAGTGAAACAGTTAAATACTATGAAGACCAAGGGTACATAAAGACCAATCAGAAAGCCATTCTAATTGAATGCTCATCAATCAGAGAACATCTTAAGACTTCCTCATTTTTATTCTATAAAACCTTTCAACTTCCTTCAAACCCCTGGCGAATAGAAAGTGACAGTGGATGCTTCCCTTGCAGCTGCAAGCTTATAAATACACAGCCTTTGCTAATTTGATCCCAGATTTGTTTTTTGACAGTTAAGATCACCTATTAATTCCCCACAAGTCATTAACACATCACCTGAATTTGTTACCAGAGAGCAGATTGGGAAGGGAAGTGTCACAGGGCACACATGCTTAGATAGGGTCAGGAGTGCAACAGAGAGAAGAGAGTATGAGATTCTTCCTGCAAGAAGAGGGACCTGGGGCAGCCAACATGCACCAGAAAGGTACAGGTCCCTGTAGTGAAAAGGTAGATGAAGATGAATAGAAATAGGCATTTTTTAGGAAAGTGAAAAGATGCTAAAGACAGGCTTTATCTAAGTTACACTTTCTTCCAGGGACTGGCCCAAGAGACCTGCTTTGGAAATGCTGCAATTCTGAGCTAAACACATCATCTGTTCTCAGATGTAGAACATCCACAGCTGCTCAGCTAGGCTTGAATACAAGACATATCACCTTGCTTTATTTATATGTCAGACAACTTGGTGAGATGCTTAGTCACAGACATTCATACAGAACTTCTAGAGAGGAGTAAATGGCTTACACAGTCCAGGAAATCTGAGGATGTGCTGACATCCCCTGTTTTTTCTGCTAAGATGCTCAGTGCCAAAGTTGGCAAGACAAAATTCCACTTGGAAAGCAGAATGCTGCCTGACATCTACCAAACTTGTCCTCAGAGATCTTTGGCCAAGACTTCCAAATAAGTTCACTCTCCCTGGGTTTGGAGGAGTTGTGCTGTGGACCAGCAGGGCCTGTTCTCCATTCTCATGAAACTTGCCACTGCTTCCTATTCTCCTTGGTCATAGGAAAGCCATCTCTCCAATTTCTGAAGTAAAATGTGGTCCAGTCATTGCTTCCCCTTGCCTCCCATTAAGAGCCCCCTCTCCCATCTCCTCCATGAGCTTCCACCTCCTAAATAACATCTGAGTGGGGCCATATAGACACTTCATGTATCATGCATCATATATCAATGCAAGGAAATTCCCTCAGTCTTTGAAGCGCCCTAAAGCAAGTTAATTCAGAAACTTTGTGCAGATCAGAAAAGCCTATCCCTTCTTCAACATACATTGGGGACCTCTGTCAGGAAATTTTCGATGTTTGTGGGAACAAGATACTATCATCTGCCAGGATTTTTTATAACAAGTACACAAAGCCATAATGTATATAATACAGATGTTCCTTGACTTACAACGGAGTTTTATCCCAATAAGCCCATTATAAATTGAAAATATCATGAGTCCAAAATGCCTTCAGTACACTTAACCTGCAAAACATCTAGCTCAGCAGCACAGTACACTTTAAAGTATTGGCTGCTTCCCCTAATGGTAAGGTAGCTAACTGGGAGCCAAGACTTGTTGCTGCTACATGGTATCATTAGAAAGGTTCACACTACATATTGCTAGCCCAGGGAAAAGATCAAATTTCAAAATTCACAGTACAGTTTCTGCTGAATGCATATCACTTTTGCACTATTGTAAAGTAAAAAAAAAAATTCTAAGTCGAACCATCATAACTTAGGAACCATCTGACCTATACACTTTGTAAGTCTAGTTTGCAATGACGTGCCAAAGCTCTGGAAGCAGGGAGAATACAGCAATGGGCAGGATGAAAAAATGAACTCCAGTACACAAGGATATAGACATTGACTGCACTAATCTGCTCAGAAAATGCACACATTCCACTTGGCTTTCCCGCAGTGAGGATTCCAAATCTGAATTGTGCATCAGGCACATTTCTATAAGATACATTTACATAGAACACAGACCGCAGGCCTACAGTGTGAATGTTAAAAAATAATTGAAGCCTCTTTCTATTAATCTTTAAAAGTATCTCGGATCTTACTTTACGGTGAGAAGAAAAAAAAAAAAAGTAACCAGTCATCAACCTGCAAATGCCAGCTTTGCACTGAGGCCAGGGAGAAACTGCTTTTATGGCTCAATGACAAGGAAAACACACAATACATTGTGCTCAGACAATTGCTCCAACATTAGAAATCAGCACAGCTTGAAAGCCACTGTGTTTGGCTTCATTCACTGACTGATCTTTGGCAGAGGGTTAAGGAGCCACACTCTGAACTGGGATGATAAAAAGATCACTTAAATGCCTGAAAGGGGTGAGCAGTGAAGCCAAGGTACATTCAGATACACCAGCTTCTGCAGATCTGGAAAAAGAAATTCAGGGAAACAGGCAAGGAGACAGGATAAGACATCATCGTGCTGGGACCTCCTGGGAAAATCTTCCAGTGGATGTCCTAGGATGACTATCTACTTAGATCAAATGGGGATTTCAGGATTGATGCTACTATCTACTGCAACAGGCCTACCCTGAGCCAGGGCACAGCTCACACTCAACACAGCACACAAGGGCCACTTTGGAGCAAGACTAATACCCACAGTTGTCACACGTGCTCTGCACCCAATCCTCTTGGTGCATATATTCTGGGGTATGCCAGCCTTGGTGTTCTTCATTCTCACCCTATTGAACCCAGGGGGATTCTACCACTGAGCTAAACCCCCAGCTCTATTATACTTTTATTTTGAAACAAGATCTTGCTAGGTTGATGAGAGTCTCAATACTTTCTGGGACAGTCCTCAAATCTGTCTCAGCCTCCCAAGTACTGGGAATACAGGTATGCACCACCTTGCCTGGCTGTTCTTGATTTTAAATTTTTTTCTCTGTGTCAGGAAAATTGTTTTAAGACACTAATGATGCTTATCTGATGTCTTTATTTTTCAGGGTAATCTATGATTTAATTATTAAATTAAATCGAGTATATACAAAGTGTGACTAATGCTTTAAAATGCTCTTGGCTTCTCAGGATCTACAATAATATTTGGGTACATTGAATGGGCTTCTAAATTGTTGGTATATAGGAAAACAATAATGTGGGATGGCTTTGTTTTGGGGTCTTTACTAAAAGACAACAAAGATTGCTGGAAATCAGGGATCAGGTCAATGTGTAATTTTGTATATATTGCTTTGTTGGGGACAACTATCCATTCTTTTACCTGCACACCCTAATAATTTAGAGACAATGATCAGACAATCCTAACAATCTTTAGCTGATACAGCTGCATAGAGATTTTCAAGCCCTCTAGAAAAAGAGGCCAAAATTTATTGGTTCAGAAGATTTATTGGTGCCAAGAACTGGGCTATACATCTCAAGTTTCATTCCCTTACTGGCCATCATCCTAGAAAAACTAAACACAGATAGACAACAATAAGCACTACAGCTACCACCGGCACATGCTTACATGTGACAGGCGGTCAAAGCAGATGCCAGCTCTGTCTCGCTAGTAATCAAGGATAAATCCAGTAGACTCATCCTGCCCATGGCCACATATGGATGGAAATCAGTTTCAAGACCGGAACAGCATGTTTTAGGGCAATGAGATACTGAGAGAAGTTAAAATGATACTTTTTTCTCCTCTATCTTTCAGATGGGAAACTCCCCATCTGTCAAGGCCTCTAACACCTTCTTAGATTGTATCTTATAGAACTGGGGATCCATTGAGACCCAAACACTAAAGAAAAATGCTAGTCCTTTTATGTGTCTGAGTTTTGTAGTAGAGATTAAAAGACAGAGAAGATGGCCACCAGAGGGAATTATAAACAATGATGCTATCTTGCAGCTGGATCCGTTTTGCAGGAGGAAAGTAAAGGGTTAAACTTCCCTTTAAGGAAAAATCCAAAGCTATTCCAGCAAGGTAAATTAAATGTGGTACTTCTGGCCACAGTAACAGATGAAAATTTGCCACACCACCATAGTCCAAAACACAAAAGAAATTATTTAAGGATTTTAAAAGTCACATTAAATGCATTAATCCTATTTCCAAAACAATTAGGTTTTCTTAAGATAGTGATCTGCTTTTGGTAAAATTTTACAAAAACAAGCTTAGAGAGCAAAATTTTACTTTATTACAATAATTTTCTATATTTCCTGATGCTTTTACTTTCTATATCTAAAACAAAAGCATTTTAGATATTTGTGTTCCCAAAATGTACAAGACTTCTAAAACACAAAACTTAAAAAAACACTTTACCAAGTTAATAGCAACTAAACAAAACTGAGAAGAATAAAAGCCTTTTCAAGTTTATATTATATGCTCCTAATTGCATTATGACCATATTTTTTATAGAAAGATACAAATAAGATTTGTTTTGTTCCTGAAAATTCTGTTTTGTGCTTTTCTTATAAAACTGTGTGACTGTTTTGTTGTTGTTGTTGTTGTTGTTGTTGTTGTTAATATTTAACAGAAGTATAATACCCAAAGCACATTTTGAGATGATAGCAGTCACCTGTGAGACAACTTTAAAGGGTTAGTAAATCTGACCTTCTTGGTGTTCAACACTGAGACTTAGAGAATAATCAGGAAATAAAACAACTAAAAAAGAACAGCCAATATTTTGTCCCTCACCCTCCAAGGTTAAATAGTACCCAGGGAATAATAGGACCTCATTAAGAGGCCCTGCAATTCTGGTAAGTCATGTGATTCCCCCAAAAAAGAAAGATCATGAAAGCTCCAGATTAGGAACCACCTGCATATATTCTGCAAAATGGGGAGAGGGATCATCAAAGAGGGAAATGTCCCATATGCTTCAAGAGAAGCCAGATGGTCAGCAAGAACATTACCTGCCTTAACAGATGGCACAACTGGTAGAGGTAAAGCCTCACTAAATCCCTAAGAGTAATCCTGAGGAGCCTTGACTGAACTTAGCAGCAAAATAATGTTAGAAAAACTTATGTTTGCTCAACATAGGACTACTTGGTTGGTTTTGAACACCCAGGAAAACAGTATAACTAGAGGTAAATGTGCTATTTCAGGGGTAACTAAAAAGGATCTGTACTGAAGCTGTTTATATAGTACTTCTATTTTTAAGCTCACACACACACACACACACACACACACACACACACACACACACACAATACACAAATATATGACAGCAATGCCCCAAATCTCCCTCCAGTTAAGTTTTTGTAAGATGCTATAAAGTTAAACCTGTCACTCTTGAGGTTTTACAGGTCCAGGATCACCAGACACTACAAAAAGTAGAGATTCCTATTCCTGTAAACTTCTGGAGGATCTGAGTCCTGTTCAAAATCCCATAGACAAAAAAAATCTGTTTAAGCTAAATTAAAGACAACATGCTTGTTTTCCTTTTTTTTCAGGCTTTGTGCCACAAGGACTTTTCCCAATGCTATATATAATAATTTATGGTGTATTCCAAATGGATTGGCTACCTGCCTCCAATTTAAAATGTTAACAGGTGGATGGCCCAAAGTAAAGATTTACAAAGAAAGCTGTTATGACAAGATATTTGGATTATTGTATAATGTACCTGCATGTTGATTCTTCATATAGATGCACACCGAACCACCATGAATGACTTTGAATGAAAATAATCAGGCTTCCTTCAGC
>PVLC010026977.1:0-22388 GCA_004027655.1 Graphiurus murinus
AAAAAAAAAAAAAAAAAAAGTCATGGTCTCTTCCTTGTAATTTTAGAAATAAGCTATTTGATCAAGAGAATTACAATAGTTGTTATTTTAGACAGAGAATTTGCAAAGAAAATCTGGATTCTGAGATCAAGCTACAAGCCAAAAAGAAAAAATTATAAATGGTATAAATTTAATAAATTGGAAGAAGTTTATAAATTAAATTATACAATGTAATGATAACAGTAAAATTTCATTAAGCTTAAATAAGTGAAACGATGACATTGAGAAATACAATTGGCAAGAAAATACAGAGAAGAATGCAAATTCTTATTAGAATATATCCATTTCTTGCTCTTGCAAAAGTAGCTTGCATCAGACACTGAAAAGCAACAAAGATTGTTTGCTTGACCAAATCTTAGGCTTCTGACCCACCTCCAGGCCCATCTGTGTACTTCCTTGTAAAATCTAGTTTTAGCAAAGGACCCTGCTAAGTCAGTTTGGCAAGAACTCCTCACCCTCCTTATATGGTCACTCTGGATATCTGATGAGGTTTTATATCCTCAACCATGACTTCCCAGATGATGTCTGATTACCCTGGGTTGTCTTCAGCAAGAGTTCTGTTGGGTCAGTTTGGCCAAAACTTCCCAAACTGATATTTTCTTTAGTAATTTTCTATCCACTGACCCTCACCCTGCTCTGTGTCCATAAATTCCTATTTGCCCAGGTTGCATCTAGAGTTAAGCCCAATCTCTGCTGGATAAGACCCTATCCCATGTGAAAGAAGTCTAAAAGATGCCTGGCACTTTTTCCCATGGGAAGGTAACCCAGAAGGATGACCTATGAACCAGGAAATGGGCCCTTACCAACCCTGAATCTGTCGGCATCTTATTGTGCACTTCCCAGTCTCCAGAACTGTGAGAGATAAGTCTCTGTTGTTTATTATCCACCCAGTCTATGGTGTCTTGTTAAAGCAGCAAGCAGGCTGAGGTGGACCACTCTCTTTTTATCTATATGGATTCCATTTATTTGCTAAAGACTTTTTCATTTATCCAACTGCCTAATGACATTTCTACTTAGGCATATATATTTATATATATAAAACTATATAATATTTAATACATTATATATCATATATAATACTTAATATATTTTATATATTTATACATAATAAATATATATTTTTTTTCTTTACTAGGCTGGCCCAGTAGTAGCTGAGTCTGGACACAAACCTGCCATCCTCCTGTCTCAGCCTCTCAAATATTGGGATTACAAGTGTGCACCACCACACCTGGCTACACATATACATTTTTAAATGTCTGAAATGTATCCCCTCCTATTCCCCTTCAAAAAAAGTTTCTCCTCCAACCTCCTCCATTTTACAAAAGGGAAACTCCGTCCTTAATGACTTGGACTCAAAACTCTGGAGTCATGTCAGTCTCCTCTCTCTCTTTCCCATGCCACAGCTGATCCAACGCCAAGTCTTATTAGTTCTATCTTCAATACCTGTGCAGAATTAAGCCAATTCTCATCATCTGCATTGACACAACCCTTGTCCAATCTGACCATCATCTCCCCCAGAATGATTAGAATAATCTTGTCTGCCCGCTTCACCTTGCCTGCCCGCTTCACCCGTGCTCCTCTCTCTCCTTTCAACATGGCAGTTGGGGTGATCTTGTTGAAATGTGGGTCTGGTCACATCACTCTTAGATGTAGGACCTTCCAGTGGCTTCCTGTCTACTCAAGGTGGCCTGTAAGGCTCTGCATGACCTGGACCCCGACCTTGCTCAGTTCTCTCTAGCTGACACCCCAGCAGCTGGTTTCCCCTCCTGCCTTTCCACCAACACTCTTGGCGGGCTCGTGCACCTGCTATTTCCTCTGTCTTGAAAGTCCTCGTCCCAGTTATCTGTAGAGCGAGTGCCCTCACTTTCTTCAGTTCTTCATGTTAAAATTATCTTAGTAGCAGCTGGACATGGTGGTGCACGTTTGTAATCCCAGTACTTGGGAGGTCGGAGGATCCGGCTTGCAGCCAGCCCCAGCTACTTAATGAGGCCATCCGCAACTTATTGAGACCCTGTTTCAAAATAAAAATTACAAAATAGGACTGGGGGGTGTAGCTCGGAGGTAGAATGCCCCTGGGTTCAATCCCCAGTTCTGAAAAAAAAAAAAATTATCTTAGTAGCAATATCTCCCTGACCACCCTGCTAAAATTTTATCAACCCTCTCCACCCAGCCATATCCCAGTTGTTTATTTTTTCTCTTTAGAAAAGTAGGTTTAAGCCGGGGGTGGCCCACGCACGCTTGTAATCCCAGCATTCGGGAGGCTGAGACCGTTGGATCCGGGTTTGCGGCCAGCCTCAGCTACTTAGTGAGGCACTCCACAACTTAGTGAGACCCGGTTTCAAAATAAAGAATAAAAAATAGGGCTGGGGGTGTAGCTCAGAGGTAGAACGCCCCTGAGTTCAATCCCTAGTACCGCAAAAAAAACAAAAAACAAAAAACAACAACAACAACAAAAAACCCCAAAACCTTATAAACAATCCTTTATGAAAAAATAAAATAAAATGTCTTTTTGTATAAATAAAAAAAGACATTCTGTACACTTATTGTACATTTTACTTATCTGCTTTGTTTATTCTGTGTATCCACAGGGGCAGGAGTTTTTATCAGTTTTTTCCCCCACTGAGTCCTCTATAAATATTTGCTGATTGAATAGTGATGGTCCCTGGCCAGAGGCCCCTGGTGTAATCATTTTTAATATCCATTTCTCTAAACCCCTTTATCACTTTGTCTATCTTTATCTCTTCCAGACCCTTCCTGATTTTGAATTGTTACATCAAGATGCCTGTGAAAGACCAGAACAAATTTCAATTCTTTTCTGTAAGCAGCTTCATTGGGGGCCAGCAGCTGGTTTTCCTGACTTTGAGACTTGGGAAATCACTTTCTCAGGGCTCACATTTCTAGTCAGCACATGACGGAATAGACTGTGGATCCATGTGTGGTTAGGGCTTTGTTTGCAAGGAGATTTACTATAGCAACTCCATGAAAAAAACCTCTGCTTATTCTTCTATTTACTTATATAATGAGAAGGGCTCATGTGAGCTGCGCTGGGGATGAACAGGCAAGTCACCCAGAGTCGGGAGGCACGGAGTTTGGCTCTGAGCCTCTGCTCTCTGCACATTAGCTCCGTTTTCCTCTGGAGGCTTACTTACCAACTTCCGCAGCTTACTCATAACTTCTGTTTCCTCTTCAGTTTGCAAGAACTGGAGTCTACCTCAGGGCTTCCGGCTGAGTCAGCTCTCCTCCCCCACTCTGCCTGGGCCAGCCTCTGTTTCTCACAATGGGTTCTGCTTTGGTTTCCAATTGGGGACCGTCCACAGAAGGATCCTGTGAGTGCCCATCTGGTGTGGCCAGGGTTTGCTGAGGGCTTTAAGCCACAATGTGCCCCTAGAAGCTGTGAGCAAGACATGGTCAGCTCCATAACCCACCAATGGGTTAGATTTAACTGCTCCTTTAATTGCTGCTTTAGATTGCTGTTTGCTTCACTCTCAGAACTCTATTTTGAACTTTGAAAAGTGCTAGTGGATGCTGGCGTGGATGTATGATTCCATCTTTGGGCCTTATCCTAGCACAAAATGGGGAACATGCAGCCTTAGTGCTTGAGCTCAGCTTTGTTTTTGGAAACCCCCGCCCAAAGTTTCTAGCAGGTTCCTTCACCTTCCTTCCAAGCCTGAAAGGACAGAAACCAGCTATTGTTTTGAGAAGTGTATCTGATGCATGTTGCTCTATTTCAGGACTACATTTTAGAAAATGCTTTGCTTTGTGGTGCATTGTTGTTTCTGGAAAGGAAAGTTCTATTAAAATGAGTACTTTTACTTTGGATATGAAATTGTGTGTTTGTGTGTGTGTGTGTGGGGGGGGTGCTGGGGATTGAACCCAGGGGCATTCTACCTCTGACCTATATCTCCAGCCCTATTTTATTTTTATTTTGAAACAGGGCTTTATTAGGCTGATGAGAGTCTCACTGCTTGCTGAGGCTGTCCTCGAACCTGCGATCCTCCTGTCTCAGCCTCCCAAGAACTGAGATTACAAGCATGCACCACCATGCCTGGCTTAGAATATTTTTTTTTTTAAAGATTAGGGCTTGCTGGGTGTGGTGGTGTACTCTTGTAATCTCAGTACTTGGGAGGCTGAGACAGGAGGATTGCAGGTTTGTGGACAGCCTCTGCAACTTGTGAGGCCCTCTGCAACTTAATGAGACCCTGTTTCAAAATAAAGAATAAAAAATAAGACTGGGGGTGTAGCTCGGAGGTAGAATGCCCCTGGATTCAATCCCCAGTACCCCTCCCCACCAAAAAAAATTATGTCTTATTTGGAAAAATCCTGTTTAATTTAAATGTATACCAATACTTTCCAGAGTCACATAATATTATTAAGAGACTGTTGATCTTTTCAGGTGGCATAGAGACAATTCTAGAATATTTATATTCCCATGGCATAGCTAGTATTGGGGCTCAAAAAATAGTACCCCAAACTGTGGCTGTTTGACATGCTCAATATTTAGATCTAAAGGATATTGGAAAGCCTCAGAAACAGCTTCAGAACCCAGGTCTCCTTGACCTTCTCCTGCCTTCCTGCTTCTTACCCCTCTTCCTCCCTTTAAGCTAGTCATAGATAGAAACTAGAATTTCTCTTCCCCAAAGCAGGTCATAGAAACTGGAACCTCTTTTCCACAAAACAACCCATAAAGCCTGAAAACATTACCCTAGCCTTCCCCCTGCCTTTCTGTGTAAGAGTTGGCCATAGAGAAATTCTCTGACCAACCTTGTCTGCTGGTATGATCCTCATCCTAGAGGGTCGAGGGTCCTGCTCAACAGCCAGGAGGAAGGCATGCAGCACAGAGAGGCTGAGAAGTCTCCTGTGTTAGTGCACACCATTTTTGTCCGATCACATTTCTACATGGATGACTTTCCCTGGCTCTTCAGAGTCTTTAGTCTGAAGTTTCCTGTGTCACATGAAGGTTTGATCAAATGAATATTATGTTTTCTCTTGTTAATCTGTCTTTTGTTTGGGGTGTCAGCCATACCCTTATGATGGAAAGATATCACCCCTTTCACTCCTACACTGGAGTCTTGTCTTCTGCTGTCATACAGAAACAGATATGGAGAAATACATCATGAAAAAGAACAGATTTTGGTATCTATTAGTCACATGTCATTTTGATTCTGAACATCATCTGGAAGATAAAATTAGTTCCTTTTTTCCTGTGCTTTTATGACAGCATTTGATTCCTAATGTTCTGAAAAATGCTAATCTTTTTCACTGTGCAAACAAAACTGTATTTCCTTTAAGAAAACAACAGGCAAAGCGCAACAGGAGAAATTATATTTACTTTGTAAATCAAATTTGTTGCTGGCCTCTGCTTCTGTGGTTAGAGATCGAAACAATTTACTAACTGCAAGGGTTACTTCCTCATTCTTCAAGGGGTGTTTATTGTATGCATGCTTATAACCACAGTTTCCCTCAAATGCAAACACACAGAGTCAAATAATTGGACATTTAATTGTCAAATACTTCACCTGGTAGTATAAAGCACAAATTGTTTTCTTAAAAACAAACCAACAAGCCAGGTGTGGTGGCGCACACTTGTAATCCCAGCATTTGGGAGGCTGAGACCAGAGGATCCAGGTTCGTGGCCAGCCTCAGCTACCTAGTGAGGCACTCTGCAACTTAGTGAGACCCTGTTTCAAAATAAAGAATAAAAAAAAATAGGGCTGGGGGTGTAGTTTGGAGGTAGAATGCTCCTGAGTTCAATCCCCAGTACCGCAAAAAAGAAAACAAAAACAAAAAACAAACAAACAAAAAACAACAAATAAAACTTCTCCTCTAATCAAAAAACCAAACGGTTCTTCAAGTCAGTAAGTTGAACCCCACCCCCCGTTTTGTTGTTTGTTTGGTTTTTTTAAAATTTTTTTTTAATTTTATTTTTTTCATACATTGTAAGCATACATCTTTGTTAGGTACAAATTGATAACGATATATGTGCTAACAATTCTCATTTGACCCCTTCCCCAAATTCCCACCCCGCTCCCTCGCCCTCCCTCCCTCTCAAGTTCAGTTTAGTGAGTGACCTTGATATACATTAGTGTGCCCCCCCCCCCCCCGCTCCAGCCCCTTCGGTTAAATCAACTTCTTTGCTTTCGAGGGTCTCTCCTTTTTCATCTGGAGACCCTCTTATGCCCCCTCTTCTCCCTAGCATCCGCATATTAGGGAGAACATATGCTTCTTTACTCTTTGTGACTGGCTAATCTCACTTAACATAATGTTTTCTAGTTGCCTCCATTTCCCTGCAAATAACATGATTTTGTTCTTCTTTATGGCTGAGTAAAATTCCATTGTGTGCATATCCCATAGTTTTGTAATCCATTCATCTGTCGATGGACACCTTGGCTGCTTCCATAGTTTGGCTATTGTGAATTGTGCAGCTATAAACATAGATACACATACGTCGGTCTGATAGTTTGGTTTCCATTCTTTTGGGTAGATACCCAGAAGTGGTATTGCTGGATCATATGGTAGGTTCATTCCCATACGTCTGAGGATCCTCCATACTGTTTTCCAAAGTGGTTGCACTAGTTTGCAATCTTCTCACCCTGCACAAGAGTCAACTCAAGGTGGATTAAAGACCTGGAAGTTAGGCCAGAGACCTTGCAGCTACTTGAAGAGGGCATAGGACCAACACTTGAACACATAGGCACAGGTAAGAACTTTCTCAACAAGACCTCAAAAGCACAAGCAACCCTCAGGAAGATCAATACATGGGATTGCATTAAACTGAAGAGCTTTTGTGCAGCAAAGGAAACTATCAAGAACCTCAACAGAGAGCCTACAGAGTGGGAGAAGATTTTTGCCAGTTACTCTTCGGATAGAGGTCCAATATCTAGGATATACAAAGAACTCAAGAAAATCACAGCTAAGAAAACAAAAAATGGGCAAAGGATCTAAATAGACACTTCACAAAAGAAGAAATACAAATGGCCAAAATGGCCAATAAATGTATGAGGAAATGTTCCACATCATTAGCAATCAGAGAGATGCAAATCAAAACTACCCTGAAATTTCACCTAACTCCAGTCAGAATGGCAATCATAAAAAACACCAACAACTGCTGGCCAGGATGTGGATTGTTGTTTGTTTTGTTTTGTTTTTTGAGTACTGGAGATTGAACTCAGGGCATTCTACTGCTAAGCTACAACCCCAGGCCTATATTACTTTTTATTTTGAAACCGGGTCTCACTAACTTGCTGAGGGTCTAGCTAAGTTGCTAAGTCTGGGCTTGAACCTGCAATCCTCCTGTCTCACCCTTCCAAGTGCTAGGATTATAGGCGTGTCCCACCAGGCCCAGCTAGAACTTCTGCTTTATGAGGAGAATGAATCAACTGTCTTGGCTACCCAGGAACCAGAACAGAGCTGTTCTGAACACTGCCGACACTGGCACCAGAATAGCCCCTTCCCCCTCCCAGCCTGGCTAAAGCAGAGAGGGTCCGCCTCCATCCTGGTCACTTGTCTGGGGAGTATCTTCTTTGCTACCAGAGCCTTGGGCTCCTTCCTCACAACTGCTTTACCCACACAGTTGTGGCCACTGTTCACCATTTTATCCTCCCCTCCTTTCTCCGTGGATGCCTCTGCCGCTTCCCCACTACTGATCTCTAAGTCCCAGGGGTCATCTTGCTTGTTTGCCTGTATCTTCCCCTGACATGCAGGTTGCACAAAGCCAGGGGACGGGTCCGACCCACTCACGTTTTCATACACAGCCCTGGCACCATGTAGGCGCTCAAAAAATATTTGTTGAGTAACGAAAGAACAACTCAGCACCAAAGAGCAGCCAGCAGCAGCATACTTTTTATATTTTTAAAAAGTTCATGTTATTAGAAAGCTGTGTTTTACACACGCATACTAATCTCTAATTTAGTAGTCTAGCAGTGAGAGTTATGGGCGAGCCATTCCCCAGATCTATCACTCTTTGCCACACTGTTGGCTTGATTTGACTGCTCTGACCGTTTAAACAGGTGCTCATTCTGTATCTCATTTCTACTCTCCCCTTGCTCCTCAAGCTGCAGCCATACTAGTTTTTCACTTCCTCAAGTGCAACAGGCTCTGGCCTGCCTCTGGCCCTTCCCGCCGAACTTCCCTCAGCTGAGAATGCTCTCCTCCTTGCCCTCAATGCCTTGGCTGACTCTTGCTGTTCTTTCAGAGACCGGCATAAATGTCATATCCTCAGCATAAATGTTTCACCATCTGTTCCCCTGAAATAAATGATCTCCCCTGTGTCTTTTGACCTAAAGCCCTGTTTTTAAATTCCTTTTACACTTACCATTTTGTGATGACATTATTTATCTGACTTTTTTGTTTCTTCTGTTTAATGCCTGTCTTGTTCATTTGACTGTTAGTTCTCGATCCTGAGAATAAGATTAAAACAAAACAAAACAAAACTTAGTGCTTAGTACCTAGTGTTCAGTATTTATTTATTGAAAGAGTGAATGCATGACTAAATGCAGTGCCCCTTTCCTCTCTCTATGTGTTACAAGGGCTGGACTACTCTAGAGAAGGAAATCATGTTCTTTTCTTCAAATGGCAGTATAGACAAATATCTATCAATGAGTGAATTAGAGCAATTTACAATGCCAGTATCAGGAAATAATGTGCCATTCCATTTCCCGTTACCCCACCACTTGGCTGGAAGTTGTGCTACTTCACCTGGTTGTTTTGTTTTGTTTTGTGCTGGGGATTGAACCCAGGGGTATTCTGTGTCTGAACTATACTACTAGCCCTTTTAAAAACATTTTTATTTTGAAATGGGCTCTCATTAGGTTGCTGAGAGTCTCACTGAGTTGAAGTTGGCCTCGAACCTGCAATTCTTCTGTCTCAGCCTCTGAAGTACTGGGATTACAGGTATATGCCACCACACATCACCTGGTTTCTTTATCTGTTTTTAGGAAAAAGCTTAAACTAGTGCTTCTGGGCTTGTGATCCTCCATAATACTCTCCATTTCCACAATGATTTTGGCTTTAATAAAAAAAATTTTTTGTACATACCATTTCTTCAACTTTCATTTAACGATATGTGGACTGGGAAGTTAACTTATATTTAAAATATATGATTATCCTTTACTTCCAAGTGTATTTTTAAAATGTTCTCTTATTGGTGCATTATAGTCTCACATCATAATGTAAATCGTGTTGACAGTGACACCACATGCACACAGCTATTGGTAGGCGCCCCTACCTCCCCATTTTCCAAGTAGAATTTGAAACCATTTTTATACTATTAAGACATTTTAAAAACATTAGACAGAAGCAGTTAATGTAAAGATGAAAGGAATGGTCAGAGTTTTAAGGGAAGAAAATTGATAACATTGCATCATTAACGTAATTTAATATATAAATATGAGCTGGGTATGGTGGCACACATCTGTAATCCCACTACTTGGGAGGTTGAGACAGGAGGATTGCAGGTTCAAGGTCAGCCTCAGCAACTTAGTGAGACCCTGTTTCAAAGTAAAAAATAGGATTGGGGGTATAGTAAAATGCCCCTGGGTTCAATCCCCAATATTACACACACACAAACACACACAAAAATGGTTTAAACTAATATAACTATGTAACTATATGTATAAAACACAAATATATATCATTTAACATATACTAAATATATTTACAATATAATATTTTAAATGTTAATTAAAACTACATATTAAACAATTAAGGTTTTTTTTCAGTATTTTGGTAGATAAGACCAGAAAGGACATATAATGGATTTTTCAAGTCTCTTTAGATAGTATAAAAGAAGCATATGTATTAAATTTAAAAAATCGGTATTCCGAATATTGTGTTCTAGACAGGAATTATGTTCCAGAAATAATTCCTTGCATGGATCTATACAGAGGAGCAATTGATAATACTGTGAGCAATACCTTTAAATATTGTTTTGCAGAAGATAAAAAAGTCTATGAAAGGTCATTTCTTTTATCAACATTTAATAGATCCTAAGAAGGTAATATTAAACATTCATAAAGGAATTTCAGCAAGGAGCTAAGATAATATATTTATGTTGCTTTTTGGTGAATTAATCTTAAAAAGAGGCAAATTTTATTAAGAAAAGAGAAAAGTAGAGTTCAGTATGTTCTTTTCAAATATTACTTATAAATATGCCTCTAAAAGTCATTTCTCTCTATTCTTCTTACTCAATTTTCCACCTTGAGTTCTTGGATTAAGTAGAACATTATTAAGAACCTAAATTTGACTATAATTACATTCTGAGAATTATTTGCAAAATATACTACTTCCTGCAATATAAACTGACCTGTTCAAGGGAGGTCTTTTTTTATAGTCCATTTTTATTTTAAATATGTTCCAAAGAATTTTAGCTTAGTTTTTTCCTAAGCTAATTCTTCTGACTGAAATTAGTGAATTCAGCTAAGATAAGTTTTCTATTTGTCCTTATAGATTTTTTGTGTAAATAGTTTAAGAATGAAAGGTAATTCTTCTCTCCTGTAATATAGTCTTCATACAAGATAGATGTTATTTGGCTTCCTATCATCCATTTGTTAGAAATAACTTTTTATAACATTAAGAAAAAGGCACGTGTTCAAAAATTGCTTGGCAATACAATTTTACTTTTTTGCAAAACAGGGTGCCCCCACATACACAAGAGAGAGCTCACCTGAGGAAGCACCTGGTGGGTCTTATATCCCTAACACAGAGCCCCTCCTGCGCTGAACTCCTATTGGTGGGAGTTACAGCTACACATTCTTCCCGGTCAGCTACAGGGGAAGTTGGGGGAGGGTCAGCACCTACAATCTCTTGAGATGCTAATTTTGTGAAGGAATCCAAGTATTACAAGATGGCAAATTACAAGGTGGCAAATTACAAGATGGTGGTTAAAATCAAATTACTCCTTTGACAGAAAAGATACAATTATTTTCTCACACATTCACCAATTGGAAGAGGAGTTTATGTATATTGCATTCTCTGATTGATTCAGTGCATCAAGAAGAAATACTGACATTTGCTGATTTCTAGGAAAGAGGGTCTCTTCCCAGCTGGACAAGAAGCTTCAGGAGATGGAAGACCTACAGCTGCTGCTCTCTCTTGCTACCCAGAAGAGCCAAAGATGATAAGACACACAGTGTGAAGCTGTATAGAGACATGGCTGGAGAATGGCTTTGGAGTCCTAAATTCAGACATATTTGGAGAATTGTTATTTTTGTTTTGGCCAATTTGGGTTAATTTTTCTGCTATATGCAACCAAAAACATCTAACTAAAACAACTTCTTCAGGAGGAGGGAATACTTCTAATTAATTAAGATCAAAGTACAGTAGTACCCCCTTATCTGTGGCTTTACTTTCCATGGTCTCAATTATCCAAGGTCAACTGCAATCTGAAAACATGAGAGGAGAGGGAGAGGGAGGGAGGAGGGAGAACACATCCACATAACTTTTATTATAGAATGCTGCTATAATTGTTCTATTTTTATTATTAGTTATTGTTATTCATCTTTTACTGTGCGTACATAGATATGTATGCATAAGAAAAACAGAATATACAGAATTTATTACTATCTTCAGTTTCAGGCTTTAACGCCTCTCTCCCAGATAAATGAGCAGAACTATTATAATATCCTTTACACACAACTATGCACACTCAAATTAAAAGGACTAAAATGTACTCAAGTTCTAAAACATTGAATTTAAAACTGCCAGAATGTTACTTTTATTCATCCTATTTCTTCCAGAATGTTCAACACTGGGTAGAAAATAATTCAAAGGCCAATTTCTACAGCAAGATCATACAAATGGAAAGAAAACCAGCAAACGTGTAACGAATGTCAACAAGATTCTGACATTCATTTGACTACTTCCATACAGAAATAAAAAACAAAACAAAACAAACAAACAAACAACAACAAAAACAGTTCCCTGGTCAGATTGTTGTGTTTTATGTTTTCTTCCTCTCTTACAAAAAGTGAGAAACTCAGACCTGAACTCCAAAATCTGTCCTGCACTTTGAAAGGAAGAGAAGACAGACAGGTGCACTTGCAACTTGGAGTAACAACAGCATGCTCTTTTTTTTTGCGGTACTGAGGATTGAACTCAGGGGCATTCTACCTCCGAGCTACACCCCCAGCCCTATTTTTTATTCTTTATTTTGAAACCGAGTCTCACTAAGTTGTGGAGTGCCTCACTAGGTAGCTGAGGCTGGCCGCAAACCCGGATCCTCCGGTCTCAGCCTCCTGAATGCTGGGATTACAAGCGCGCGCCACCACGCCCGGCTAACAGCATGCTCTTTTGCATAGACTGATCCCACACCAGGTCCAATCTGTAGAGCCCTACCTAAGGTACTAATGAGAGTAAGCAATTGACCAGGATTGAGACTGGCCACTCAGAACAGATTTAAAAGATTCTATAAACAAAAGACTATCTATTGAATCTCCATTACTCTTGAGGTGACTGAATAGATAACAGCTATAAATGTTTGTTCAAATACATTATTGAATAGGGAAAGTCCTTGGAGCTGTAGAGTAAGGAGAGATTGTTGTAAACCTGCAGAACTCTGTTAGAAAGCTCAGTTGGTCAGAATCAGATTTTGTGCATGGGCAATTATGTCCCCAAATCTACATTCAATCCTGATCTTCATTCTGCTTCTTTTATAGATTAACTATTGAAGTTTAATACAATTCAATTTAATTATAAAATTGATAGCCATGTATATACTTTATAAATTTAAACATAGCTTTTTATTTTTTAAGTTTTTTTCTTTTGAAAAAAAATTGCCTCTAACCATGCTTTTATTAAGATATAAAATGAACAGGTTGCTTCTTGACTGATGGAGAAGCCCAAATGTCAACTTGTGCTTTATTTTTATTGCAAATACTTTCTTGAAAATTGCACTTTGCTTTGGTATTTGATGTTATTTTCGATGAAATGAAACCATCCAGGAGTGGAGCTAGTTTTAGGAACTGCATGATTCTGTGCTCAAACAAGCCATCAGGTTACATTTCTGGGCTCAGCACTGCGTCCCAGAACAGATTTAGATTTACATGATTCTACTTTCAAGTTCTGCAAGAGGGTGAACCACTTCCTTTAGCTTCCTCTAATTCTGGGTTTTCCCATGTACTCTCTCTGGTGCAGTTTGGGTCAGTACATTCATTTCATCTTTCAACCAAATACTGTGGCTGGAGGGTGGGGGCAGGGATGTGGAGCAGGATGATGAAATGAGGTCCTTGGCTTAGGTCATAACCCAACATAAAGTGGATTCAGGGGTGGAGAGGGAATTGTTCACCCAAAGCAAAATTGGGATGATGTTGCCCTCATAAAGGAGAGCAGATATTCTGGGTGAAAAGAACAAGTATCCACTCTAACCTAGAGCTTGGGTGTTCCACTGGCCCAACTGGCCAGAGTTTGAGGCCATTGTCCTTGTGGACCTCTTCGTGAAACCCTCTGATCTAGGACTGCAGGAATGAAGGGCATAGATATGAGTTGGGGTATATTAAAATTGTGGTGTAATAGCTATGGACCAAATTGTGTTCCCCCAACTTGTATGTTGAAGGCATGACCCTGGTATAATGGGATTCAGAGATGGGGAGGTAATTAGGGTTAGATGAGGTAGTGAGAGGAGGGCCTTCATGATGGGATTAGTGGCTGTATAAGAGGGAGGGGGGGTGGAAAGAGACATAGAACTCTGTCTGCTATGTGAGACCACAGGGAGAAGGAAGCTGCTTGCTGGCCCTCACCAGACACAGAATCTACTTGACCTTGGGCTTCCCAGCTTCTACAACTGTGAGTAATAAATATCCCTAGCTTAAGCCACTCAGTCTATAGAATATTTTATTATAGCAGCCTGAACAGAATATAATCATATGCAGGAAATGAATAATTCAAAGAATTTGTCTTAATAGCCCAAATATTCTTGAAGAGTACAAGAAGTTATTCTGGAAAAGGTCATCAACTGCTTCTATGGAAAGAACTTTCAAATGTAAACTTTCCTTTACCCGTTTAATGTATTTTTTCACATAAATGTCTGACAGTGGTATTGTGCAACCTGGTCTGTGTCCTACGGACAACGGCAAATCCTCCTTTTCTACACAAACATACACTGCATGTTGAAAATATTATCTAATCATTTAGAAATATATTTCATGAAGAAGATAGAATTCCCACATTTCAGCCATTTGTCAACAAAATCTCTATCTCAAGCAGTTCACTAATGAGGAGAGAGATTTATTTTTCAGTATCAGGTTTATGACATGAATCATTTGTTTCACAACCAATATTTCCCTGGTTTCTTTGTTTCTCCCTGCAATCCTTCGACCCCAGGTAAGTAGGACAAAGTGAATCATACAGTCAAATTAGTTGATTCTGCATAAGCTAAAAAAGGAGAGTTCTATTTTAGAAAAATGATATAAATTCTAAATCTGTGTCTGAAGAAATTTCATATATAGGTTTTAGCTGGGAAACAATTCTACAAATACAGAGACATTCCCCCATGATTTTGTTTGTGTTCATCCTGAAAGTTTCCATTTAATCGTGAAAAGGGTTGAGTCTTTTGAAAACAGCAAGAAAATCAATTATCAGGGTTTCAATTTTCTCCGGGCAATTTTCACCATTTCAGCATGCCCAAGAGAAAAACGGCCTATAATTTTGTTATGCTGAAGAATTTGGCAAGCCAGCTAATGGTTTTACTAAAAGTAAAGAAATCCCTTTGGTGGCATCTGCAGGAAGCTATGTCTGAATCACTTGGAGGCAATGTAGAGGAGCCTTTGTTCCTGAAGAGATCCCTAGGGATTTTCTTAGGAAAAAGAGGTGTTTGAATATTCTTAAACCCTGAACAGATTCATCAAACTCTCTTGTTTCATTTAAACCTTTGCCAAATGTTCCATCAAGCCGACCTCTCCCTGGGCATCTTCATCCTGAAAAAATCAACACCCCAAATCATCTTATGCTTCTTTCCCTGCTGCAGTGATGAAATCTGTCTCAAAAGAAAAATATTTGTATTGATTTTATAATCCCAGAGACCACAGCATCCAGGTAATGCTGTCCCTTAGAAATATACTCTCAAAATGTTTTTGGGGAGGTTTTTGCGGGGGAGGGAGGAGGAAAGGGCAGGGGAACGGTTGGATGGTAAATGGCCTAAAAGCCTGAGTCGAGATAAAAAAGCAAAAATAAATCAAAGTAAAGTTATTGGGCATTGGTGGCTATAAAAAGAAATTGAATCAAACTCCAGAGGAAAATGAGTACATTTTGCATTCAGAAATATTCTATTTTTGTAGTGCTGGGGATAGAACCCAGAGTCGAAGCATGCACTCTACCACTGAGCTACAATCCCAACCCCAGAAATAGCTACAAACCTTTATGAGAAGTTTTATTGGCTTGTCTCCCAACAGAGGCGGGTGAAGTAGTAATCTCCAAAAGGCGGGGCCGAGCCTCCGTAGGCATTTAGGACTGGCCTGAACAAAGCCCTACGAGCTTGCTGCAGGGACTAGCACTGTGGAGAGGAGCCCGGAAAGAAAGTAGAAATTTACTCCTGGCTCCCGCTGACTTTCACCTCATAGTGTCCAGGCAGTTCCAAAATCCTGCTGTCTCTTGCCAATTAGAATTCAAATTTTCCTTGGCCAGAATGCTGATCATTTGCTATATAAACCTCTCTTTATATAAACCTCAGGTTCTCCACACATTACTGGCATCCTGCTACACAAATAATTGTAATTGTAAATAAATTGTGTTAAACACTCATGTCAGGCATTAACAGATTTTTATCTCACTCCTTGAGATCAAAAGAATCCCTATTTGCATAAGAGACTAGAATGCTCAGATACTAAGCTGAACTGTCTCATCAGAAGAATAAAGAAAGCATGAGTTTAGAATCACATAAGCTCGGGTGTAGATTCTGGCTTAGATTCCCCTTTTCTGTCCTAGAGCCTTCAACTGTTCTATCCCACAGCCTTCTTTATCCTTGTAGTAGAATTAATTTAATTTATATCTTGAGACCCTTCCTTGGGAGCGTGTACGATTCACTGCATTGCTATCCAAATGAGAGAATCCAGGAGTCTGGTTCCTCCTTAATGCAAATGTACTAATTTATAACTTAATTGTGCATAAAATAGAGCACATTTTTCTATAACTGAATTTAATTTCTATCATAAATGCTAATTTCTACCTAGCAATGAAAAATTTAATTTTTTCAATTTAGAATCAACCTAGCTAAATCAATCTTTCTAAAAACATCATTTTAGAATAAACACGTTCAATTTGAGCCTCTTTCCCCGAATTTCAGGGTTTTTGTTTGTTTGTTTGTTTGTTTTGCCATACTGGGGATTGAACTCAGGGGCGTTCTACTACCTCCAAGCTATACCCTAGCCCTATTTTTTATTTTTTATTTTGAAACCAGGTCTCACTAAGTAGCTGAGGCTGGCCGTGAACCCAGATCCTCCGGCCTCAGCCTCCCGAATGCCGCTAAATTTTAGTTTCGATCAAGTGGCATCTAACTCTAAAAAGGTGTAGTAGATTATGTAACCCCATAATCTTTCCTTTTCTGAGAATGGGGGTAGGAAGGTATAAAGTATTAAAAAAACAATGGCTAAGGATTTACAAAGGATTTAGTAAGACTGTGTTACAGAATGTAAGCCAACTTGCTGTAAATGTGTGTTTTTAGTTAAATGCCAAAATTGTATGGCATCAGCTCCAAGAAAGACCCTAAAATGGAGCTGGCAGAAGCTGTTGTGAATTTGGCAGTTGCTGCTACAGCCTGGAGGCCAGGTAGGTCTTTGCCCCTGGATCAAAAGAGAGACTATAATAAGCAATGGGTTTGGGTGCTTTCTTTGTAATTAAAGCTATTATAGAATTGGGATTTTTGCTTAGAATCTTTTTTTATACTAATTACAAAAAACAGCACATACGACCTTAGGTGCTTACTGCCCATCTTAAAAACACTGGAAGAGGTACAGTTTTGGAAGGATCTAGAGTTCTTCCAGAGTAGCTACTGTAATTCCAAATTATCACTGGTGACATCGTGCCATTTTGTGAGATGTGAGCAAAGACTTGAGTCAAAATGAAGAAGCAGATGTCTACTGTGGCACAAGTGCCAGCTTGGGCTGAGGGGACCACTGGAGAAATGATCCTGGTCTAACTCTCAGATTCCCCACCCCATGTCCTGAGCCCTAACCAGCAGTGGTTGGCCATATTTGACAATAGACTTGATCACTTGATCCTTGGCAGATGGAACACTTTTTGCATATTCGATCTCCCATATTAACCTGTAGGGCTGTGAACACAGAGGAGAAGAAATAGACCTGGTAAAGATTTTTGGTTAGTGACTCAAAGGAAACTTTATCTACCAGGGAGTATCAGTTTGAGAAAAATTTTAATGTTTTTTTCCTGAGGTTTAATTCATATACAATAAGATGCATATAAAGTATAAAATTTGATGTTTTAATGTTTTATACACCTGTGAAACCATCACCACAACCAAGATAATAAAAATATCCAACACTTCCAAATGGTTTCTCAGTGCTCCTAGGTAATATCTCCTTTCTTCTCCCTATTTTTCTCACTTCCTGGGTCGGCACGCAACCACGGATCTGTTTTCTAGTTGATCAGTTGATGTTTTCTAGAGTTTTATATAAATGAATATAATTTCTATTCTTTTCTTTCTTGACTTCTTTTACTCAGCATGATTATTTTGAGATTCATCCAGTTTGTGTGTCAATAGTTAATTCATTTTTATTGTTGATAGGTATTACATTATATGGGTATGCAAAAATCTTACCTGTTCATGGACATTGGAATTTTTTCAGGTTTTATTTTTTCACAAATAAAGCTACTATGAATATTATTATCCAAGTCATTGTATGGATATATGCTTTGTTTTCCGGGTAATGATCTAGGAAAGAATGCCTATATCCTATGGTAGGTATATATTTAGCTTTTTAAGAAACTAATTGTTTTCCATAAGTGGTTGTAACTTTTTGCCTTTTTATCAGCAGTGTAGGAAAGTGTATGAGAATGTGTGAGAGTTCTAATTCCTCCACATCTTTACCAACACTTGTATGGTCTAGCTTTTTAATTTTAGCCACTTTAATAGTTGTATGATGATATTGTGGGTCTAATTTGCATTTCCCTAATTATTAGTGATAGTGAGCATCTTCTATGATTATTTACGATTCGTATGTCTTTGGTATGGGATCTGTGGTCTCCTGCTTGTTTTAATTTTTTTGCTGTACTGAGGATTGAACACAGGGGCATTCTACCTCTGAACTACACACCCAACCCTATTTTTTTTTATCCTTTATTTTGAAACAGGATCTCACTAAGTTGCAGAGGACTTCACTAAGTAGCTACGGTTGTGCCAAGTACTGGGATTACAAGCGTGTGCCACCACACCCAGCTATCCTGCCTGTTTTAATTATTTTTTTTTTCGGTACTGGGGATTGAACTCAGGGGCATTCTACATCCGAGCTATACCCCCAGCCCTATTTTTTTATTCTTTATTTTGAAACCGGGTCTCACTAAGTTGCGGAATGCCTCACTAGGTAGCTGAGGCTGGCCGCGAACCGGGATCCTCCATCTCAGCCTCCCAAATGCTGGGATTACAAGCATGCGCCACCACACCCACTCCTGCCTGTTTTTAAATTGGATTGTTATGAATTTTTTTTTTTTATATAATCTGAGTACAAGTTTTTAAATCAAATATAGAATTTATAAACACTTTTCCCTGTCTGTGATTTCAATTTCTCTTCTCGCTTCAACAGTATCTTTCAAAGAGATTAATTAAATTTTTTAAATTGGGGGGTGGGGCTGTGGCTCAGGGTGCATGCTTGCATGCACAAGGCCCTGGGTTTGATCTCCAACACCAGAAAAAAAGAATTGTAATCTTTTGGGATACAGCAAAGTATCATACTCTACCATTAGGGTTATATCAAAGAAGTCTTTGCCTAAAATTTTCCCCTAGATTTTTTTTTTCTAGAAACTGCATAGTTGTAGGATTTGCATTTAGGTCTAGATCCATGTGAGTCTATTTTTTTATATGGTGAGAGGTATGGATCGAAGATCATATCTGTTGCAAACATTCTGCTTTGCATCTATGTTTAAAATCAGTTTTCTACATATTTCTACCTATCATTTCTAGATTTTCTGTTTTCTTCCATTAATGTAGTTGTCCATCTTTACATCATTAATCTGTTGATCTTTAGACGAAATACTTATTGTCTTCATTACTATCTCTGTATACTAAATCTTGAAATATGGTTGTGACAGCCCATAATCATACTTTTTCTGCTTTTTTAAAATTTTTGTCTATTTCTAGATCCTTTATTCTTCATATGAACTTTAAAACCAATTTATCAGTTTCTGCAAAAATGTCTGCTGGAATTTTGATTGATATTGCTTTAAGTTTATAGATAAGCTGTGGAGAATTAACACCTTAACAATGCTGAGCCGTCTAACCCAAGAACATGGCATTCTCTCTACATGTATTTAGGTCTTCTATAATATTGCTCAGCACTCTTTTATAGTTTTCATGGTATAAATTTTTCATCTATTTTGTTAGTTTTATTATGATTTCCAATTTTTGATGCTATCGTACTGCTTTGTGAAATTCCTGATTGTTTCCATACAGAACATCAATTGAGTTTTATACATTGTTCTTGTGTCTCAAACTTATGCTTAACTGACTTACGAGTTCCAATGGTTTTAAAATATATTCTGTAGAAATTTTTCCATAGACAGTCATGTTACCTGCAATCTGAACTTCTTTCTTTCCAATCTGGATGTTTATTATTATTTTTTCTTTTTGAGTTTTTGTACTGGCTTGACCAAATGTTGGAGAAAAGTTATAAGAGTGGGTATCCTTGCCCTGTTTTGATCTTAGAGGGAAAGCATTTGTTCTTTCATTATTGAGAATGATATTAGCTATAGGTTTTTCATAGATGTGTTTTTCCCCTTTATCAGGTTAACAAAGTTCTCTTGCTAAGAATTTTTAACAGGAATGGAAATTTGATTTTGTCAAATGCTTTTTCTAAATTTATTTAGATTTTCAGGTAGTTTTCCTTTTAATTTGTTGTATTATGAATTATATGAATTGACTTTGAGTATTAAACCATTGTTATAGTCACAGGATAAATTTTCCTTGGTCATAATGGCCTATTCATATATTTGATTCATCTTACTAAAGTTATATTTATTAATTTTGCATATTTACCATGAGGGATAACAGGTTTGTAGTAATTCTTTCCAATATTAGTATAAGGCAATGCTTGCTTCATCGAATCAGTTAGGAAGAATTCTTTGTCAATTTTCTATAATATTTTGTAAGTAATTGGTATTATTATTTTCATAGATGTTTGACCAATTTTATCAGTAAAGATGTGGGCCTAGGAGAGCTTTTTAACTCCAGTTTTATTTTTTTAAGAGATATAAAGCTATTCAGGTTATTGATTTCTTCTGTCTCTTCAAATGAATCTGACTAGAGATTTACCAGTTTTATCAGTCTTCTCAAGGAAGCAGCTTTTGGCTTTATTTGTTTTCCCCATGGGTATTGTGTTTCTATTTCATTGCTTTCTTATCTTTATTCTGTCCTTCCTCTGTTACTCAGGTTTCCCCTTCTTTTTTTTTGTATTGGGAGGGAGGATGCTGGGGATCAAACCTAGGACTTCACATATGCTAGGCAAGTGCCTTACCACTGAGCTACACCCCTAGGCCAGGGAGTTCACTTTCTTTTTTTTTTTTGCATCACTGGGGATGGAACCTGGGGGCATTCTACCTCCAAGCTACAGCCCCAGCCCCTATTTTTTATTCTTTATTTTGAAACAGGGTCTCACTAAGTTGCAGAGTGCCTCACTAGGTAGCTGAGGCTGGCCGTGAACCCGGATCCTCCGGTCTCAGCCTCCCAAATGCTGGGATTACAAGCATGCGCCACCACACCCGGCTGGGAGGTCACTTTATAATGCTGCAAATTTCCTCTAAGTATTGCGTCAACCATTTCACAAATTCATAAATATTTCCTTTAATTTTCACTCAGTTTAAATGCTGTATGATTTCTCTCCTGATTTATTAGATTCATGGGTTTAGAAGTATGTAATTTAGTTTCAAAAATTTTGAAGATGTTCTAGAGAGCTTCCAATCATTAATTTATAGTGATTCAATTACAGTAAAAATCACTGTTTAAGTCTATTGCGACATTTCTTACAGCCCAGTATGGTCCATCATGGTAAACGCTCTCACGTGAGCTTGAGAAGAGTGTGCACTCTGCTGATGTTAGGTGGGGAGTTCTATAAATTTAATTCAATTATGCCGTTAGTCTTCTATGACTTTACAAATTTTTCTACTTGTTCTCTCAGATATTGAAGAAGTATTTAAATCTCCAGCCATAATTATGAACTTTTCTACTTCTATAGTTCTACTCAATGTTTTTCTCTATGTATTTTGTACATAAGTATTTAGACTTGTTTAGGCCCTATTGATCAATTAACTCTTTTATGATTATGAGATAAATATTTCCTCATAATACCATTTGCTTTGAAATCTATTGTTTCTCATGTTAATATAGTCATTCCAACTTTCTTTTAATTGGGATTAGCATGGTATATCTTTTTCTATCCTCTTATATACGTGTACATACATATGTATATGTAGATAGGTTTATATAGAAATACATATATGTATGTATGTATGTATTTATATTAAGAAAGAGAACATGTCTTATGAGCAGCATATAGTTGGGGCTTGTCTTTTATCTATGTGACAATCTCTGACTTTTAAATTGGTTGTTTTGGCAATTTACATTTAATGCGATTATTAGTAGTTAGGTATAAGTCATCTTGAAATTTATCTTCTATTTGTCCCACTCTGTTCTCTTTCCCTCTTTCCTCATGTTTTTTTTATTGATAACTTTCCTTTAACATTTCTTTGTAGAGCAAGCGTGTTGGTGATGATTTGTTTTTGTTCTTCAGCTTTTGTGTATCTGAAAAAGGCTTTATTTAATCTTGGTTCATGAAAGATACTTTTGTTTTGTATAGAATTTTAGGTTTACAGTTTTTTTCCTCTTAGTACATTTAAGATACTTCTTTACTATATTCTCACTTGAATATTTTTTTTCTTTTTTCCTTTTCCTTTTCCTTTTTTTTTTTTTTTGTGGTGCTGGGGATTGAACCTGAACCTTTTTTATATTTGGAAATTGGATCTCACTGAGTTGCTGAGGACCTTACTATGTTGCTGAGACTGGCCTCGCACCTGAGATCCTCCTGTCTCAGCTTCCCAAGTACTGAATTACAGGTGTGTGCCACCACACCCAGCTTTGGTGCCAGTTTCTGTCATGGATTTAAACTTACTGGAATTCTATCATTCGGTCATTGTTTTTT
>PVLC010026978.1:0-22127 GCA_004027655.1 Graphiurus murinus
GCAACCTACTAAAACCACAGATCAACAAGATAAAAGTAGATGAGAAGTATGTGCAATTTATGAATACGGTTTATTACCATGGTTACAAACTTTCAGAACAGGCCTCTGAGACAATGGACTGAGACTTTGCCGAATATCTGTTAAAAAAAAATATAGAAGAGAAACTTAATATAGAGGTCTGTTCATCATCAGAAGTATAGCAGTATTAGACATACTTTTTTTTTTCCCCCAAGGTTAAGTATTTCTGGAAGCAATGCAATGCTAAAGTACCCTGAAATACTTGAAGCAGTAGTGTTATGACTTTTGCTTCCCATTTAATTATGCTACTGGAAACTCCACTGGGACAAAGTACATATGGTACTTTAGATGAGACTTGTCACACTAATCAGGATTTTCTAGGTTCGGTGCATTGATTTGTTAACGTGCCACTGACATTAGCCAACTGGAATGTGTATCTCTCTGACATTTGTCTTTGCAAGGGATTAAGCAGACTTATGAAACTTCTGAACAGTTATTGCCCACAGCATTGCATTCTTGACACATGACTTTAAAAGAATTAGAAAGGGAAAAAGGAAAAAAAAAAGTCATCTTCTCTGTGATAGTTCCCTGGAAAGTAACATGAAACAAGTATAGAGTTCACCTTTCGGCTTTGGTGTCCTTTTTCTTCTGTCTCGGAAGGCAGCCCCCGACTGCAAGGCCTCCAGCAGACTATCCATCACACCTGTCTCATCACCCTCTGTGAAAAGAGATGCAGGGAATTCCATCAGCCCTCGGGGTTACCATAGCAATGTCAAAGCATACACAGAAACTGGGATGGTGATGGTGGGGAGGAAAAGACCAGGACTAAGCCAGTAATTTCAATAAGAAAGGACTCCAACTCTCCCATAAATCAACTCTCTTTTTATGAAATCTGTCTCATTAGTGCTTCTGTTTCTGTCTCCTAAAGAGGACCAAGTTCCATGGATTTGCTTCAGAGCAGCATTTTTATAGTCCAATGACACAATAACATTAAATGGAATCTGGTTCTAGTCTTATCTGTGTCTCAAGTTATCATAAATCATGTTTCCTTCATAGAAATGGGTTATTTTATAAGGCATCAGCCTCAATTCTAAAATCGACCAGGTGTGGGACAGAATTTTTGTTGTTGTTACTGAGATTCTGCTGTCCAAACTTATTATATGAGATTACATTTCCATACAAACTTTGTGAACATACTCCCCATGACTGATTTTTTTTTTTCATATTAAAGGGTAATTGTCCTCTGATTTAAGGTGACACAGAACAATCACTAAAACTTTTATAGGATATATGAAAAGTTTCTATAATAAGAAAATAGCCAAAGGAAACTCTCAAAAGTCTAAAGGACTGCATCCCATGATGATCTGTTTCAACTGACATTCCGTACATGATTAATGAAAGATATACAGGCTAATTCAGTCTACAAATAACAGATTATATAATATTCACAGGTGTTTATATTTGTCAATGCTAAATATTCAAAGAAAGGTGAAGGAAAAGTATCCATGAAGCTACTGGCCCAACCTAAATTCAAGGAAACTCTAAGGGACATTTTTGGTCCTGCAAAAGACGGTTTTTGCAGGCATTCTCTATGCAACTGTATGGGTGGTATAACATGACATCTAAAATAATAGAAACTTATTTCCCTCTGTTACTTTTTGTTACTGATCTTTTGCTTTCCTTTTTTGAACAATTCTTTTAATACAGAAGGAAATGCAGTAGAGTACAAATAACACACTCATTTACAGTTTATAAACAGACATATAAATATAAATATGTATCAGTTGCTTTTCCATCTGGTTCTATTTCATATTTTTAGAAGAGTACTAAACCTTGTAGGTGTTATCAAAACAGGTGGATGAGAAATAGAGTATTTAGAGGTTGCTAATTTACATGTAAATTTAATTCTAGTGTGGTTTGATGGCTATTTTGAATTAAAATACACTAAATATTTCAGACAGTTTAATAAGTAACTACCTAGTTATCTGAAAATTTATATTCAAACTCAATTATGTTTTTTTCCTAAAAAGAACTTCAGGTAAATGCCAAGTATTTAAGGTCATGAATATATTTCATTAGTAAAATATTAAAATATTTAAGTTTGGATTTTTAACATTCCATGCTTGCTTTCATAACCACAGCATATAAAAGAGGATGAGATTTAAAAAAATACTTAAGTTGAAGTCAAATGGAAACATATGAACATGTGATCATACTGACAGTATTAAGCTAAAAAGAAGGACGAACCAATTAATCAAAGTAACGTTTAATGAACATACTTTAAGGAAAAGAGTACAGAGAGAATGTGAACATGCCCCTTAGTAAATTAATTGTTGGTAGTGGTATTGATGTAAAAGGATTCGGAAACTATTACATGAGTATTATAAGTCTGAGCAGATGGCTAAATTTCTTGATGTTTCTGGCAATAGTGATACTCTCTATGGGAAAGGAAATAGGAATCTGAAACAGGAGGAGAAAGGAAGACCATGAAGTACTGGATTGAATTTACAGAAATCAATTTAGGATCAGGTTTTAAAAAACTGACTTTTCCTAGCTTTGTGCACCAAAAGAGCTCTGAAACAATGGGACTACTGAAGCAGTGAGCACAATAGCCCTCAGATTTTTGTTTTTATTTTTTTATTGTAATAATTCGTGCTTTGTATGTATACATCTTTGTTAGGTACAAATTGATAAAGACAAATGTGCACACATTTCTCATCTGACCCCTTCCCCAATTCCAACCCCGCTCCCTCGCCCTCGCTCCCTCTCAAGTTCAGTTCAGTGAGTGACCTTGATATAATTGTGTAAGTACATCATGTGCCTTAGGATGCCTGCCCCCCCCCGCCCCCATCCATCCCCTTCGGTTAAATCAACTTCTTTATCGAGGGTCTCTATTTTTTCATCTGGGGACCCTCTTATGCCCCATCTTCTCCCTAATATCCGCATATTAGGGAGAACATATGCTTCTTTACTCTTTGTGACTGGCTAATCTCACTTAACATAATGTTTTCCAGTTGCATCCATTTCCCTGCAAAGAACATGATTTTGTTCTTCTTTATGGCTGAGTAAAATTCCATTGTGTACATATCCCATCCAAACTATGGAAGCCGCCAAGATGTCCATTGACAGATGAATGGATTACAAAACTATGGGATATGTACACAATGGATTTTTGTTTTTAAATACAATTCTCATTTAAAGTGGGCATGGTGGCACATGCTTGTAATCCCAGTACTTGGGAGGCTGAGACTAGAAGATCTGGGTTCATGGCTAGCCTCAGCTACTTAGTGAGGCCCTCCGCAACTTAGTGAGACCCTGTTTCAAAAATAAAGGATAAAAAATAGGGCTGGGGGTGTAGCTCGGAGGTAGAATTCCCCTGGGTTCAATCTCCAGTGCCGCAAAAAATAAAACTAAAACTAAAACAAACAAACAAATAAATAAAAATAAAAATAAAAGCCGGGCATGGTGGCGTATGCTTGTAATTTGGGAGGCTGTGACCGGAGGATCCAGGTTTGTGGCCAGCCTCAGCTACCTAGTGAGGCACTCCGCAACTTAGTGAGACTCGGTTTCAAAAAATAAAGAATACAAAATAGGGCTGGGGGTATAGCTCAGAGGTAGAATGCCCCTGAATTCAATCCCCAGTACCGCAAAAATAAATAAATAAATAAATAAATAAATAAATAAATAAATAAATAAATAAATAAATAAATAAATGAACACTTAAGAGAAATGGCTGACTCTAGATCTGAGGCCACAAAACTGTGAAACAAAGCCGAAACATATATTGGGAAAAAAAAAAAAAAGGCTCACAAACAGGGATGCGCCAAAAATGCAGAGAAGCTACTATATTACAGGGTTGAGTCGGCCAAATTTAGGATGTCTGAGCCTCAAATTGTTAATGATGAAAATGGATTATTACACATTGGAAAAAAATAATGTATCTATACTTATACTAAAATAATAATGGTGATGATGAAAAGGAAAGCTATTCTTTACAGAAGGATGTCAACTAATAGATGTTCAAAGATATGAGGGAAAGAATCTCTACATAATAGTTCACATAGTAAGAAACGATTTAGGCAGGTATTACCCATGGTTGCAAAACCATGTGTGTCAGGCTGGATAATAGGGTGTAGAGAAGTCTAATAGGTATTAATTTATCTAAACAATCAAATCTGACATCACCAATAACAGGACACACTGATAGCAATGGTCTCCTGAAAGGATACAACATAACCTATGTAGTACTGTGCATAGAAATTCCTAACCTGGATATAAATGTAAGGAAACAATCACACAAATTCAAAGAAGGATATTCTATGATGCAAATAGTCTGTAATCTAAAAATACCAAGAGAAAAAGAGGGAGAATGATGAAGGAAAATACTAGCAAATTGTTCCATATTAAGACTGAAGAGACATGCTAACTAAATAGTTTTTTAGTTTTTTTTAATGATTTCCTGGACTGTTAAATTAGTTATAAATGACATTATTGGGATAACTGGGGAAATCTCAATATGAGCTAGATGTTAGATAATTATATGGTACCAATGTTATTTTATCAGAGTGTGGTGTTTGCATTATGACTAGGCAGGATAATTCAATTGTTCTCAGGAGATAGATGCTGACCTATTTAAGGCCAATTTAAGTTGCATGTTCAACATTTCACGCTTTTGAACATTCTGTTCTCTCTACCCAGAACATGTTTCCCACTTTCTTCACCAAGCTAGTACCTCCTCTCTTTCAAGACAAGGAACTAAGAACCTTCTGTTGTTCCATGTGGGCTGAACTGGGTGCCTGTCTATGTCCCAGTGGCATGCAGTACACACACCGATAAATCTTTTACTATGTTATACTGATTACTTGACTGTTTTCTACTAATGGACTCTGAGCTTATTGAGAGAAGGAATTATAGATTTCATTTATCTTTAATACCTAGCAAATATATTACAAAGGAAGTGTACTGTAAATATATGTTAACTAAATTAGCAAAAAAGGCACTAAGTTGCCCAGCCTGGAAGAACTAATCATACATTAGACTCAAGGATATAGGTTGGCAAGGGACCAGGGAGGTAGTAGGAGTTTACCCTCCCAACCATTAAAATAACACTGCATTGTTTCTTTTATCTTGCCTCATACACATCTATTTAGTTTCCAGATCTTGTTGACTGAAATTTCCCAAGACCTCTTGAATTGATCTGTTGTTCCCTTTGCTGCTATACTGATGGTAAAGGAAGGAAGTATTTTTCACCAGAAATACTGCATGAGATACCCAATTGTGGTGCTTCCAGTTTCTCTTTAATTCTGACTCATCCCATACATTGCAGATAATGATTATAGATGGATTATGATCTTCAACTGCCCAGTCACAAATTATCAGTTTCTCTCAGTACCCACAGTTCAAAGTCCCAACATTCCTCTGCCAAAAAAACAAAAAGCACAAAAAACTACCAACCCTTTAGCCCCCCCCCCAGCCCAATGATGGCAATTGCTTTTCCAATATAACCTCTTTTTTTAATATAGCCATCACAATCTATTATTCAGTTAAAGCCAACTGCTTGAGATTCTCCATAGAATCTGCCCACAACTCTCCTCCCAGAATAGACTCTATCTCCCCCATGGAAATAATACTGAAGTAAAACAACCTGCATTCAAGCCTAGATTCCCAACTACACGTGTGACACTGGAATATTTACATAATCATTCCTGACATGGGCAATCGAGACCCCCCTGTCTAGGGTTAATGAGGGGATCAAACGAGATAAATATTTGCTAAATTGCTAAGCGATATAAAAATGTATGGAAATAAATTTAAAAAAGAATGCTAGCCATTGTGAACCATGGGAAGTTTATAAAATACCTCATTACATGTTTCAAGCACTATTTTAGATATTACAGTGCATTGCATATATTTAGTGCATTACAGATTAAGTCTTTTATAGTGTATTTACTTATGTCTTTGGTTAAGGACATAATCATATATGATATTTCTAAGGGAAACTGATTTGAAGTACAAATAAACTCTTGAAAGAAAGCTAATGTTAAGTGTAAGATGAGGACACATAAGTAAGATTTTTTGCAAAATTAAAATACATTTAATAAATCATCCAATATAAGTTTTTTTAAATTTTTATTTATTTTGTTGTGTGTGCTGGGAGTTGAACCCAGGGCCTTGGATATGCTAGGTGAATACTTTTCCACTGAACTATACTTCTAGCCCATACTACACTTGTTTACCTGGTACATGGTATGGTATGCCAGGTCATTAATAGCATTAAAGTCCCCCCGGGTTAATGAGAAATCTCTTCTGCTCGCAGAATGAAAGAAGTGGGATGGATTTGAGCACAATGCACGTGATATACCGGAGACAGAAGTCTCTCTGATGAATTGTGACCAAGAAAATAAGCAGAAGTTCACCATGGAAGGGAGTGGGTAGGGAAGAGCATTTTTGACAGAAGGAATATAATGTACAAAGGCAAAAGGTACAAATAATAACAACAAAAAAAAGAGGTTTAATGGAGTGTTTAAACAATTCATATTAACATTGTTCTCCACAAACCAGAGGGGGAAAATTAGCTATTTTTTAAATCAGAAGCTAGAATTCCATTTCTCTAACTACAAGTCAATTTATATTCAATATATTTATAGTCTTTCTCCTGCTGTGAAAACTCTTTTAAAATAAATGGACTAACAGCAATAGTCGAAGCCTTACTATGCCTGAATAACGTATCACCTTGTTTAATTTATAAATGGCATTTTAAAAATCACAGTGTTGGGGCAAATGAGGGAGAGTTAAGGAAGAGATATTTCTAAAGCAGAATCAATAAATAGAATATGGGGACAGAGAAAGTAGAGCTGCTAAGAATATGCCTGAGTTTTCTGGGGCCTGTGGCTGAAGGAAGAGAAAATGTGTAAAAAAACTTATATGATATCAATTTTGATGAGAGACAAAGTTGGAGAAGAGAATGAGTTTCCTTTTGGACATGTTAGTAGAAGGTGCTAGCAGGGACCTTAAGATAACTTCTGGAGGTTAGTTGGAGATTCTGGTCTCAAATTTAGACAAAAAGGTAGATAATATTTTTTTAAGTCACTGCCATATTTAAAACAAAACCTTCCCCCACTCCCCACCAAAAAAAATTAAAACAAAACAAAAAACCTTATTCAGCACCATGGGCAGCGTCTGAGAAAGGCCCTGAAAAATACTAGGATAAGACTTTATCCTTCTCTCCCAGGTACCTGTGGCACTCAGGAAGTGCAGATAACTGACCTAGGAGAGGAGGCACCCTAGAAGCCACTTGCATTGAAACGGCAGGAAGAACAAGAAAGATAGACAAATCCCTTATCATATAGGAACTCTCTCTATTTTCATCAGTCAAGAGGTAGCACTGAAAATTCGGATAGCTAAGAAAACAAAGAGCTTCCCAAAAGCTTCCAGAAAGGTAAAAATAAGCAAAACTAACCAAATGCACAACATATAAAAGAACCCCAAACAGGTCATGCAAAGGAAAAAAAAAAAATCAGAATGGGATTGGATTTCTTAGTAGTACAGTGAATTGCAAAAGACAAGAAAGAAATGGTTTCCAAATTCTGAAATGATTCTCAATGAAGAAATGGTTATGTTGCCAGTAAGATGAGGACAGAAAAAAAGACATATTTCAGATGTGCAAACTGTCTATACACATTTTCTTGGAAAGAGAGTGGATTAAGTGCTTCTGGAAAACAAGGGAGAAAAGTAAGAAAGAAGAAAACATAGGAGTTAGGAAAGGGGGAAAGGACAAAAGAGCAAAGTGGCAAAGAATCCCAAGGCCCTGGGCCTGTTGAGATCACATGGAGGAAACAAGCCATACGAGGGAGCAGTGACCCAGGAACTGACTGCAAAGCTGATGTTGGGCCATTTACAAGAAGGATTGATATTTTCAAAGACCTATTAGGGAGTTAGGAATAAAATGGTAACAAATATACACAAATCCTAAGCAAATTTTTGAAACACTCTGTAGTAGCCTAAAAATAATAATGTCTAAGAGGAAATGCTAGGGTTTGAATGTCAGCATACCTCCAAATTAAAAATAAATGAAACTTAATCCCCAATGTAATACACTAAGATGTGGAACTCCTGTGAGGTGATTAAGTCATGAGGGCAGTGCTCTCATGAATGGAATTAGTACCCTTTATAAAAGAGGCACCAGGGAGCTCTTCATCCCTTCCACCCTGTGAGGACACAGAAACAATGTGCCATCTCTGGGGCACAGAGAGAACCTTAGCAGACACGGAATTTACTGATGCCCTGGTCTTGTACATCCCAGCTTCCATCACTATGAACCTATAGGTTTCCATTGTCTATAGATGAACTAGTATAAGGTATTTTTATTACAGCAGCAAAAACATACTAAGAGAGGACATGAAGAATATTTATATAGTGGCAGTCATCAATTACAATATAATTGCAATGAAAGATAACAGGGAAGAGGACATAAGAGAGCTAAATCTTCAAGCACTGATCAAGAACTAATAATGTCTAAAGTGAAAAAATCATAGCAGTATATTATGTAGGTAAGGGAACTGGTAGATACCAGGAACAACAGCTAAATTAATAGTGACTACCTCAGGAAGTCGGAGATGTTAAAAGAGTAAGTGACAATAGATGTTAATATGTGATGAGTCTCTCATATTTAATTTAGAAATTTGAAGACATCATGTTAATACAGTAATGTTTAAAATTCTCTACAAGGCAAAGGAAGACTGAGGAAGAGAAAGAGAAAATGAAGGGAAAGACTGACTCTTGACCCCACGGGTTTACCTTGGGGAAAGAGAGAAGACAGGTAACAGATGGCACAGCAGGACAAGATGACTACCGTGTCAGAGGTCTCTAGCATGCAGTGCAGGAGGGGCACCAAGTACCAAGCAGAGGAAGGGGACAGCGGCATTCATGAGATGTCCAACTGCAGGTGACTGGGTGTCTAGGAGGCCAACGGATTCATGTGTTTATAACTTGGGGGAGAGAAGTTGGTTATACTAAAAGATTTAACTTAGAAGAACATAGGTTATACCTGAAACTATGGGCAACGGTGGGGGTGGAGGTGGAGAATGAGCACAGTGAAGTGGTAAAGAAAACAAGTTTTGAATCAAACAACAAAGATTTGAATACTGGCTTTGGGCGAATTCCTTAACCTTCCTAACCCCCATTTCCCTGCTCCCACTTTAAAATTGGGAAGAATAGCAGCTCATTGACATTGGGAGGACAGAAGGAGATAAATCATTTATAAGGTTTAGCAGAGTGCCCAGAACATAGAAAGAGTTAATGATAGTTAATTTTTGTTATGATGGTTATGGCTATTATGGTAGAGTGGGAGCTCTCTTGAGTACAGGATGCAGATAAGAGAGTTGAGGGTGTGTCACGAGGCAGACATGTAAGGGGATTCTAGGAAGCTATGACTGTTCTTGACCTGTGACTATTTTCCATTGTTTGCTTTGCATGTGCTTTCATACCTCCTGCGTTTACTTCATATTGTTTTCTGACCTACCTTAAGTCTCACCATGCTTTATATGATTTTAGTAGTAGCAAGATAAAGTAGTGAGATAAAGATTACAGCCTAGAACTTGGAGCAGGAATAGGGAAGGAAAGCTAGGTCTCCTTGAGAAATTGTTGGAAGTATGTAGGTAATACACAAAAGCTATAGGCTCATAATTTAACACAACCCTTGGACAAAACCAAACCATAACAAAACAAACTAGTAAGACTATTATCCTAACATAGTTATGTGAATGATTGTTACTGCTGATTACAAAGCATTTCGAAAACAGATTATATGGGCGTTTTGGTAACCCAATTCCATCTTTAACCATCTAGCAAAAGCTCAAAATACTATTTAACCCAGATAGCTAAAAGACAGGAATAACTGAAAACAAAGTCTTTTAACTTGTCTTAATTCAGTTAATTTATTTGAGTCAAGGGAGTGAGGAAGCAAAATTTCATTGGGATTTAACTCATAAAATAATAATCAGAACAGTTCTCTTTTATGCTATAATTAAATAACTGTCTGGACCACAAGTAGAATTTTGTGGGGAAAAACAATAGTAGTTCAATTTCTTTCCCCTATTCTTAATTATTTGTACAACTTGAAGAGGATTTATTATGTTAGAAGTTAAAAAAAAAGCAAAGCTTATGTTTTTGTTTACAAAGGAGGATTCCAAATCCCAAAATACAGCAGTTAAGAGAAAAAGCTAGGAATGGTGGTGCACACCTGAAATCCCAGTACTTGTCAAGTTGAGACAGGAGGATCACAGGTTCAAGGACAGCTTCAGCAAATAGTGAAACTCTCAGCAACCTAGCAAGACTCTGTTTTTGTTTTGCAGTACTGGGGATTGAACCCAGGGGCATTCTACCACTGAGCTACAGCTCTAGTCCTAATTTTTTATTCTTTATTTTGAAACAGGGTCTCACTAAGTTGCAGAGGGCCTCACTAAGAAGCTGAGGATGACCTTGAACCCAGATCCTCCAGTCTCAGCCTCCCAAGTACTGGGATTACAAGTGTGCGCCACCATGCCTGGCTTAATCTGTTTTAATAAATAAATAGATAAATGAATAAACAAATAAATAAATAAATAAATGAATAAAGTCCTGGGGGTGTAGCTTAGAGGTAGGAATGCCCTTGGGTTCCATCCCCAGTACCACAAAAACAAAATAAAGAGCTATTATTCTTATTAGCTGTGTGTACCTGAAAGATCTTATTTTCTGTGCATCCATAAAATGGGTAAATTAATAGTATTTAACTCAAAGATGGTTGTAAGGAATTGAATTACCATGTGTAAAGCACATAGTACTTCCCACACGAGAAGGCCAAATAGCTAGTAGCTATTATTACATATAATGACTACTGTGTACACTATGGTGGCACACATTGCTGACTGACACAGCATTTATTTCCTACCCTCTCTTCCTTCCTTGTCCACTCCAACTACAAAGGCGGGAAAAGCTAAAACTGTACTTTTGTGGCTCCCTTTCAGCAAAGTTAGTATGGCCACAAGATGCACTACTGTCCAGTAAAGCCTAAGTGGTCATTTGCTGGGTTTCAAGGAATGAATGTGGTGTACGCTAGTGACTATTCTCCCTCTTTCTTCCCATCCTTAACATGGGCTGGAGTTGTGACAGCTGTGACTGCCACCACAGGTTGCTGCCCTCTTCTTTCTACTTTCAATATGCTTAAATCTGAGGCAGTCATGTTACAAACGGTACAGAAAACAAGGCCATTCTTTCAGTTGTTTTGGATAACATATAAGGCTCTATTTTCTAAACTTAAGTGTAAATCACAATTATAAAGTGATTTATTACATGAATTCAGATTTGAATTTAAATAATTTCATGATTTATAATAAACAGGATTTTAGATGTGACATTATAAAATAAAAACTTATTCTTATATGAACTCTCCAGGCTTAATGATATAAACACAATAATAAACTATTCTTAGATATTACAAACAAACTGATTCAATTTTAACTACATAAACAACCAGAGAAAATAGTAATATAAATATCCTGTACCAAATCATATGGTATTGTTATTAGTTTTAGTTGAGAAATTTCTTATGATTTATATTTTGTTGTAAAAAGATAATGTTTACATTATAATTACTTAGTTTAATGTATACAGGTAACTAATTTACCATCTGAATTGTTAAAAATACAGTTCCACTTTACTCCCAAAAGTTAGGTAAATAATTGGCAAGGTCCATGGGGGTGTGAGAGGAGAATACTTCTGAATTTATTTAATTCTCTACTCAAATATCAAGGACATAACCATTTTTGGAATATAAACATATTAAGGCACGAGATTTATTTTTTTTTATTTTTTTTTATTTTTTTTTGCGGTACTGGGGATTGAAGTCAGGGGCATTCTACCTCCGAGCTACACCCCCAGCCCTATTTTTTATTCTTTATTTTGAAACCGAGTCTCACTAAGTTGCAGAGTGCCTCACTAGGTAGCTGAGGCTGGCCGTGAACCCGGATCCTCAGGTCTCAGCCTCCCGAATGCTGGGATTACAAGCGTGCACCACCACGCCCGGCTTAAGGCACAAGATTTAAAAGCAATTATATAATAAACAAAGGAATTTGTCATTGCAAAACAGTATTGCAAAAGTTAGTTTGGTTGTATTAACAAAACACATCAAATTAAAAAAAAACTTTGATAAGACAGCATTTCCTAAAGTATCACAGAATAGCATTCCCACAAGAAACTGTGTGTGTGTGTGTGAGTGTGTGTGTGCCCATGTGCACACATACACCTATCTGTTGGAAGTGGAGGTAAGAGAAAATTGTTTCGTGGTCTAATAAATTTGGACATATGTACTGCACTTGGTAACTCATATTGAATACATATGGAAAGTCAATTCATGATAAATATGTCATTTCAGTTCAGTAAGGAATACAAAATATTCAATAAATACCATAGTGAAAACAGTATTTCACTTTACTACTTACATCAAAATAAATTCCAAATAGATCAAACAGTTCAACATTAAAAGATTAAATTGAAAACTAGAGCAGACAATATGGAAGTATATTTTCATTAGTTCTGGAAATGGGAAGGTCTACCAAAGAAAAATCTCAAAACTATATAAATATCTAAAATTTAAAAGAATTAAGGATGAAGTCCAGACCTAAGCAATGAAGGGATAAAATGGAAAAATGTATTTGAAACACAGGTGTTCCCTAAGATTGATTTTCTTAAAAAAACACACTAAGGACTCAGTAAAAAAAAAAAAAAAAAAAAAAAAAAAAAAAAAAAAAAAAAAAAAAAAAAAAAAAAAAAAAAAAAAAAAAAAAAAAAAAAAAAAAAAAAAAATTCTAACAAATGTGCAATGTGCAATTTTGGGGAATCCATTTACTACAGACTGAATATCTGTGTAACCCTCAAATCCACAGGTTGAAGTCCTAATCCCCAACGTGATGATGTAAGGAGGCAGGGTCTTTGAGAGGTGAACAGATCATGAGGACTCTGCCACCAAGGGATTAGTGCCATCATAATAGGACCCTCAGAGAGCTGCCTTTGTCCCTTCTGCCATGAGGACCCAGGTAAAGAGTACCATCTATGAATCAGTAACAGGCCCTCCCCAGAAACTGAATCTGCTGCTACCTTGATCTTACACTACCTGGCCACAAAAAAACTGTGAAAAAATACATTTCTATTCTTTATAACCTGCCCAGTTTATGGTATTCTGTTACAGCAGCTAGTATACACAGGAAACATTCCTCAACCTCATTCATAAAGATACTGAGAATACATCAGTGAGAGATCATTTTCATTTACCAGTAGGACAACTAAAAATTAGGATAAATCAGTGTTAATGAATGTTTGAAAAGCAGGACAATTCATACATTGCTGGCTGAAGTAAAAAATGAATCTTTGTGAAAGTAATATGGCCATTTTATCAGAAATAAAACTGTATACTCTATATGAAATGATTTTCCTTAAGAAAATTATCCTCTCTCTCTCTCTCTCTCTCTATATATATATATATATATAATTTATTGCATGCAAAGGCATACATTAAAAAAATGTTTTCTAAAGTTTTTTTTATAAAAACCAGGAGACTGGAAGCAACCTAAATGCCCATATGCAAGAGACTTGGTAAACTGTAACATTCATCTACCAGAATATGTTGAGATGTGAAAAAATAATGAACATACATAAATTATTGATATATGCCATCTACAAAACAGAGTAAATGAAAAAAAAAAAGCCATATTTTATAACTGAGGACATTCGATGCAGTCCTTTCTATGACCACTTGTAACTCTGTAGTTTGACAGCTTTCTGACTTCCAGCATAGCACTCCACCACATGGTGCTAAAGAACAGCACAAGTCATGCATCCAGTGGTGAATGATTATGTCTCCCAAGGATGCAAGGGCTCAAATCTAATGAGTTTGTTCACTGTGACCCATTCTAACAATTACTAGAGAAAGCAAAATTTAAAAACCAGCATTGACTCCTTGGCAAAAAGAACATTGCAATACTTGGCTTTGTGTCCTATGTAGGGTCTAGGGTACTGAACAGATGCCTAAGGTGCAAAAGCACAGAATGTCAGGGGAAAGAATAATCTCTATAGACATATAATTAGATATAAAATGATAATGAAATTTGACAAGATGTGGCTCATATACACTGTGAATACCCGTGACCCTTTAATGTCAGGGTAACCCAGAGAGGAAAAGGTTAATTGCAGGGCATCCTACCACCACTTCTGGATAGAAGCTTCTCTTGTCACCCACAGCTTCACTTTACTCTGAGAAATAAGCCTGATGAGGTTAAGCTTGGCAAATATATGCTTCCCACTGAAAGTATATTAGGATACATTTTAGATTTTGTTTTATTATTTTTACATCATTGAAGAATTAAAGACTTTTCAATGGCATTTTTCTCCATATAAAATTTTGAACAAAGAATGAAATGATTTCAGATCATAAAAATGCTTAGTTCAACATCAAAAATTAAAAAGGGGGGGAACTAGGCAACAGTAGTGGTAATTTCACAGGACTTTTCTTTCAGGAGGAGCTGAGATAAATGGACTTGAGGCTATGAGGAGCCAGCAAGTGGTGCCTGGAATGCCACATGGGGCCCAGAGGGTCCCTGACAGTCACGCTCTGACAGCAGCATATGGTGCGCACTGGAGGACGGGGAAAATAAGGTCAGGATGGCAGGCGGAGGGAGCTGGGATCCAAGGCTGAAGAACTGCCATGGAATATTTTTGAAAGGTGTGAAATAATCAAAACAGTACTTCACTATGATTAAAGCTGGCATGGTGTGAAAGTGTCAAGCCTGGGTGACTGGGAAAATGGTGGTATCATTAACCCAAAATGAGAACATGAAAATCAGGTTTTATGTGGAACATGATAAGTTAGGTTTTAAATGAGTTGACTTTGAGGTGCCGGCAGAATATTCAAACTGTTTTGTTCGAGAAGTAGTTGGAGAGATTAAACTATAAAGTCTGTAGTTCAATTCAATTCTACAAATATACTCTGGTACTAAGTTTCAGGCACAGCGCCAGCCCCTTGCCCCTGTTCCCAGGGGATGTACAGTCTAAGAGTGACTTCCATACACAACTAGTGTCTACCCATACACAAAAGATGAGACATACCAGGAGACTGCCTCAAGTCATGGTTGTGGCTGCTCAGGGATGATTTCAGGGGTTATCCTTTCAGATCTGTATGTGGATTTAAATTTGTGAAGATTTGTTTGAATTATGTATGTTATACATATGAGTGTGTGTATGTTATGATTTATTTTTATTTTATGAATATATGTACATATACACACAAATACCCATATATACTATATATATATATATACGTATACATATATATGTATATGTGTGTGTGTATTCTCCTTACTGAAGATTGAAAGGGCTCTACTTCTGAGCCCTTTTTATTTTTCTTTAAATTTTGTTACAGGGTCTTATTAAGTTACTAAGGCTGGCCTCCAACCTGTCGTCCTTCTGTCTCAGCCTCCCAAGTACTGAAATTGCAGGTATGTGCCACTATGGCCAACTTTATTTGTACTTTAAAACAGAGAACCACATAGATATCACAGATATACTGGACATTTCTGTATTAACATTTTGAATGTCAAGAATTCCTTGCCTATGCCTACTGCACTGTTGCCAACCTTGTCTAAACAAAGAAATATAACCAGTTCCTGGTGTATTCCTAATAAGAATTTTTTGCCAAATTACTGTGTCTATTATCTTTCTGTTTCATTTCTAAGAAATACAGACTTATTCTGCCCAAATTCAGTGTTCCCAGAGAGGAAAAGGTTAATTGCAGTGCACACCCACCCTCACCACTTCTGAGTAGAAGTTTCATTTTACTCTGAGAAGCTTCATCTTCCACAAATAGAAGTAGAAATCAGTTTTAAAGAAATGAAGAAACTTAAAAATCTTAATCAGAATAACCAACAAATTTTTGAAAGAAAGGAAGTCAGCAAGGACAATAAGTCAAATCTGAATGAGTGGGAAGTAGGGAGAAAAGGAATTGACATGCTTCAGAAGCAAGCAAATAACAGTAATGCAAATGGGAGACAAGTGAACTTTCTGTGAACTCATTAACAGATGCAAAAAAAAATGTAGAAAATATTCTCAATAGAACAATGGGAGATCCCCACTCTACCCCTGACTACAAAAAGCTACAGTTGTCCCCAAGTAAAAGCTGTTATCAGGTGACTTTGAGAATAGTTCTATTTAAGAAATGAAGAACATATGAGATAAAGAATTATAAAATTGAAATATGTATGAATATATACCAGGGACTATCATTCGGATTGAATACCTGTATGCTGGGGTCTTTGTGGAGCATTTTACCTAGATTTTTCTAACTCTAACTTAATTCTTACTCCCCACCTATGCAAATAACTGCTATCACATCCATTTTAAAATGCACATGTGTGTGTGGGGGGAGGGGTTGGATGAAAAAAACCTTCCTGATTTTAAAGCTCATTCTTTTCAGGACAGTTTTGTTAATACAGAGGTGTTATAGGATAATTGAAAAGTATTCAGATCCTTAGCTTTGTTGATTTATACTTAAAGGTGTTATAGGAAATTCCTTAAGGCACAAAGGCACAGGAGCTTTCATAGTTGGCAACTTAAACAAGAAGGACTATATTTCTCCAAATTCACCAAATGCCAGTTGTCTGCCTTGGAAAAAAAAGAGAGAGACAGAGAGAGAGAGACAGAGAGAGACAGGCCATTCACAGATGATTTCCAAAGACCAGAGGCAGTCCCCTCCTGGAGTGAGGAGTATTTGGAAATAATATAATCAGTGCAGCTTGCAGTGGCATCCTAGCTCCTCCTGAAGCAGAGCATCGAAAACCAGATGTGGTGCTCAACTCCCTATTTAACCTCACCTGACCTTCCTCTTCCATAGTCCGGTGAACTAAGTTTTTTTTTTTAGAATCCCTGGCTGGGCAATGAGCAAGAGGGTGTGGAGCTGTTACCCCTTCTAGCCTGACCAGTGTATCAGGAACTGCTCGGGGTAAACTAATCAGGGACAAGTATAGCCAAAGGAAGTAACAGTCTTTGTCTTGAGAGTTCACAACTCAAAAGTATCTTGCTAGATTAGGTGATTAGGGTCAAAGTGCAATTTTTGGCCACACACCTCTACCCCTGAGGGTTGTCCCCAGTTTGTGATCACTCTTCTATGTAAACTACCCATATATTAGCCTGTCAGCAAGATGGCCCTTTCATAAGAGAGTCTGCCATCAACACAGACTAGTTTATACTAATAAGGTTCTTTCTCTAGCACGTGCCTCTCTAGTAATTGGCTTTTATTGTTCAGGGAGCAGACCAAGACTTTTGAGTAGTAATGCTCTCTACAATCCATCCACCAGTGACTGCCATAGTGGATGACCTTGACGCCAAATAAAACACCCTCATTTTCACTCTTGGTCACCACTGACCAAGAGCTAAAGCCCTTTTGTCTTTACTTCCTTCAGCACTGTTAGCATAAACCACCTACTACCTCAACTTCAACAAACATTCCTTTCACCCAGTTAACTTACTTTAAAATGGGCTCTACCTGGCAACAGAAGATCTCCACTACTAACTTCTAGCAGGTGTTGTGCATCCTCTCATACATGATGTGCCTAAAAGCTGTGGGATGCAGGTGGAGGAGAGGAAAGTGTTTGTTTTCTCCCTGAGCTTTGCTGCTACATTAGACTATCACTTTTTCCCCATAAGTAAAAAGCACTCTCCTTTGAGACAAAGGACATTCAATCACATCACTGCCTTTCCTCTGGGTCAGTGTTTTCTTAGGCACCAATCTACTCCCTTATTGGGAACAGATTTTGCCATTTGATCGAGTCTTCCTCTTTGGGTTGGGTTCCAACATTATCCTGCATGAACTCATTTTCATGTGAGCAAGTAATCCAACAACAGACCCTCTAAGTTCCTTGACCACCTCATCTCCAGGGATCAACCCATTCTATTTTCTGTCACCCACTTCCATGGTTATACATTGAGTAAGTTTATAGACCCATACTCTATTCATCTTATACTTTTATTTTCACTTATTCATCTCTATACTCTTGCCTGTGAGCTTAGACGCTGTGGCTCATCACCTTGACCATGAGTCACTGGTGAGTATCTTACTTGCCTCCTCCATTGTCCTTTTCCACACTCCCAGTAAAATGTATAAGAACCCCAAATACATATTTTTGGGAGAAAAAATATACTGTAGGATCAGGGCATACTTACACAGTGGCCACCACAACTGGATTCTTACTGCTGCTATTTAATACTACTCCTTCTGTGTTGAGGTTTATGCCTACTTCCTGGCAGGCTGATTTGATCATTCTGCACTTTCCTCAAGCCTCCCCACAAATCATTCTGCACAGGTCTCCCTCTACTTCAGGTAGAAAATATAAATCACTTGAAAAAAACTTTAACTTCCTACCATTGAACCTACAAATGCAACTGTACCTCCTTGGCCCAGCCTTTCCTCCTTTCCACCTGTAGCAACAGCAGAGCATGTTGCTTTTCAAGATAATTTCTTATACCTGTGCTGGCATCTGACTCCCCCCCACCTTCCTGTGACCCTGGGGACTATGCCCCCCATTCATTACCAATATCTCTCAAACTCCCCTTCTTTCTCATTCCTTCCATTTTGCACTCAAATTAAAAGATGAGCTTTAATCCTCCTTTAATCTCCAAATTCTCTAGTTATTATGTTTTCATATATCTCCTACATTCATTCATCAACCCTCATCGTTTCCTTTGATATCAGGTCAAGGGGACAATAGTCAGGATGTTCACTATATAATGTCCTGGCAGTAGCATTTGACAATATTGATTTCCCCTTATAATGGAGACTTCCTTGGTTCTTCTACTACTTCTATGGTGACTCTGTTCCAGCCTCCCTTTCTGGTTCTTTTTTTCTCCCATTCAATTTTATGCCATGCCTTCCATGAGAACGATTTATTCATTCCTGTGGCTTCCTATACTAAGGACTACCAATTTCTTATCACCAGCACAAACTATTCCTGAGCCCTGACTAAAGTAACTACTCATCTAGATTTGCCAAAGACAAAGGAATTTCCTGAAACAAGAACTTTGGTGCTAAACTTGGGGGAATCCTAGGCAAATGGGAATAACAGGGTCACACTAATCTCTACTCAATTGCTCACTAGACATGGCAATGTGGATATCTGACAGATACCGCAAACATTAATATATACAAACTTAAATTCATCATTTTACCCAAACTTGACCTCTCTTATCTCAGTGAATAGAACCACCTATTCAAACCAGATGCCTATTGGTTGAGTTTTAACTATTGAAGGATCTTTGAATCTCTAAGCAATGCATTATCAATCACTATTCTAATTAGGGAAATATACAATAGGATTCTTATATAACCTGGTAGCATCACCAAATTCCTCTCAGTGAAAAACAATTAAAAAATGTGGAAGGAAACACACCAAGTGCTATATTCAAGTATGTTTCTCTTTGATGTATGATTATAATGCATCAACAAAAGCATATTAAAATTTTAAAGAACTATATCATTCATTCAGTTGAAAAGTTACAGATTTGTGGGGTAGCTCCAATGGTGAGACTTCTTAGCATTGCTCACCATCTATTCTACAAACATTTTCAAACATTTTGGGATATAACATTAAAATATTATTTAGGAATGATTAATTTCCTTTCCAATAAGCTAAAATAATATTTCTCAAGTAAGAAAACTGGGGAAAATAATTTGTATTAACTCACAAACACCTCAGTAGGGAAGACACAGAACACATTTTGTAGGTCACAAGGAAACAAAATGATTGTCCTTCATAGTTCATTCTGTAAATGCCCTGTGGGCCTCAGTTATTTCTACACAGTCACTGACTCTGTGTGAGCTCCGACAAATATTGCCTTTAAACATGCCTGGACAACTACCCAAACAAGAATGAATTGGAGTTTTAGATTAAGAACCTACAAGAGTGGAGAAAGAACTAAGACTCTTTAGACCAAAGGCAATAAGACAAAGAAGTAAGTTCATCGTGCCCTGGGTTATTGTATTTACATTTCTTCATCTTCATTCAGCACAGGACTGTAGATAGGCTGATGTTACAATGAAAAATTGAGACTACATTTAAGAAAGAACTATCTGAAAAGCATTAATACAGGACCAGAATGACAAAGATTATAGCATTTGTTCTCTTGAATGTAAGATCACTCTTCTATCTCAGGGGATTTAAGTATAATATTTTTGAAGTGGGTGACTTGCCAGGGTTTCACAATTTAAAATTTGTTATTAATCTCATAGCTGCAAACATATGAAAGCATCACCATTGCTGTATGCATTTATCTGAGCTCCTGCTTACCAATTTCACCCTCTTGCCAGATATCTTGTGACCACATTTGAACATATTAGTGTTTCCATCGGGGGGTATGTACATCAATAAGTGAAGTTGAAATTAGTTAATTTGCTACTTCATTAACAGCTGTGGTAAAAAGTCCGAAGAGAACAGGGATTGAAACTAGCTAAAGGGGGAGGGGGTGTATGATAAGTGAATCTAAATTATCTATATCCCCTACTCCTGCGGATAACTGAGAGTCAGCTGTGCACACATCTGTGGGTGTTTATAAACGTTTACCATCTGTGAAAAGCTTATGGGTTGTAAATGGTGGGCTAATTAGTGAAATGCTAGTCATTTCTAATGACAGTTGTTACGAAAAAAGATTGTTTCCAGGTTAAATTGATCTCAGAACCTTGTTGCTCGCTGGAGGCCACCCTACCTTTTATGACAAGACTAAGTAGTTATACCACACTGAATGTCACACATTAAATATGCATTATAACTTCAGACTGCTAGTTTGTTCATGTTAATGAGCCCTGTAAAGTGGGCACTGAATACTTGTCAGGGAAACTGATTAGTTGTCAATCTGGAGAAAAGCAACCAACTCTATAATCTACATTTTCATTTCTCTTCTACATACATATTACACACCATCCAACCAGAAAGTATTTCCATTCAGAAAGTATTTCCATACGTTCCCCTTATCCGTAATTTTTTTCTAACCATGTCCTTTCATTGATCAAAGTTGTGGAAAAAACATGTAAACAGATAACTTTAAAATATATTTGTTTTATAACCAAATGGAAAACAAAATACATTGTCCATGAAGAAAAAATTACATTTACTGTATGAAGAAAACTGTCTATAAGGTTTATACTGTAACAGAGGATAATGTTAAGGAATGAGTGGAGAATTAGGCAAAATGTGATTGGTTGCACTTTAATAAGGAAGGTTTTTTAGTTTAAAAATTTACAGAAAACAGATGCAATTTTCCAAGTTACAAGGAATCTCCCTTTGGAGAGGAGGGAGATTACGTTCTGGGAAGTTTACTGACCTGCTATCACTAAAGCAGGGTCTGGAAAAATAGTCATCCCCCAAGCCCTCGACTGCAGAACTCAACCGTGCATGACACTGCTGCTTGCATTCAGAGAGAATAGCAACACTGTCCTGACTTTGAGAACTTTGTCTAATATATATCCATTTAAAATATTTGTTGCCTGCTAGAATATAAGGCTCAAGGACAGATTGTATGCTTATTCTGTTTCTTGCTGTATCCCCAGCCTAGGATTACTACCTTGACACAGTATATACTAAATACTTGTTGAAGGAAAGTTTTGATAAGGAATTTTTCACCATCACAGTAATAACTCAGTTAATAAAGAAGGAATTCTGATGTCCATTTACACACACACACACACACACACACACACACACACACACAGAGGCAGAAATTTAATAATCACAAGAGCAAAACACATAGAAATCCTGGGAATATCTTTCAAAATAATAGATAAGTGTAGCCGGGCGTGGTGGCGCACGCTTGTAATCCCAGCATTCGGGAGGCTGAGACAGGAGGATCCGGGTTCGCGGCCAGCCTCAGCTACCTAGTGAGGCACTCCGCAACTTAGTGAGACTCGGTTTCAAAATAAAGAATAAAAAATAGGGCTGGGGGTGCAGCTCGGAGGTAGAATGCCCCTGAGTTCAATCCCCAGTACCGCAAAAAAAAAAAAAAAAAAAAAAAAAAAAAAAAAAAAAAAAAAAAAAAAAAAA
>PVLC010026979.1:0-22251 GCA_004027655.1 Graphiurus murinus
GAACCCGGATCCTCCGGACTCAGCCTCCCGAATGCTGGGATTACAAGCGTGCGCCACCACGCCCGGCAGCACCCTGTTTCAAAATAAAGAATTAAAAGTAGGGTTGAGGGTGTAGCCCAGAGGTAGAATGTCCCTGGGTTTAATCTCTAGTACCAAAAAAAATTGGACTAGGGTTGTAGCTTAGAGGTGTAGAATGCCCCTGGATTCAATCCCCAACACTGAATAAATTGAATAAATAAATCAAACCTTGGGGGGAAAGGAACCATATTCTACATAAACCCTTAGATTGAGAAGACTGCTACTATACTACTTGCAGTAGCTCTGTAAGGTGGAGAACTTGACTGGTCTTGATTTTTTACTCTGTGTATCATATTGATCTTGCTATATATTTTGAATGAAGTTTTCTGTACTTTCAACAACTTCTTTGGTCACTTTGCATGAGTGTGCCATTTGCTTTCTTTTTCTTTGTAAGTATTGGCCCTTACAAGGGAGAAAAAGTAGGAGGGACCCAGTAAAGTTTTTTCCAGTCAAATCTGGTGGGAGAAAATAGATTTTATGGGAAAGGCACCTTTACTTTGAAAGCCTGTTGAAATTGAGATGATAGTTTGGCATGTGTAAGGAATACCATCCTGAAACCTGATGAATACTGTTACCCCAGTCAAAACTTTGGCTTTGGTCATGCATTCTTCCATTAATGTCATAACTTTTTGAGATTCTAGAGCCTTGCAAACTTTGTTTGCTGACCAGCAATAAAAATAAAACTTTAGAGCTGGGCATGGTAACACACACCTGTAATCCCAGTTCTTGGGAGACTGAGACAGGATCACAGTTTCGAGGACAGCCTCAGCAAGTAGTGAGACTCATCAACCTTGCGAGACCCTGTTTCAAAATAAAAATAAAATAGGGCTGGAGGTGTCACCCAGAAATAGAATGCCTCTGGTTCAATCCCCAATGCCACAAATAAAGTAAAATACAGTTTTAGTCATGTTCTCACTGTTTGTCTACCATGTTTTAGAGAAAAATACTGGAGGGTGGGGGGCTTCCTCCTATAAAGAGGTGAAAGGTTGGCTACCTTCCAGTTTCTTTGTCTTAGCATCTTCTTGCTGCCTTCTACAGGGATCCATATGGCTTTGGAGACAGTCGAGATACGAGGCATGATCGATCTCCAATTCGAGGAAGTCCACGGAGAGAGCCCAGGGATGGCAGAAATGGCCGAGATGCCCGGGACAGCAGAGACCTCCGAGACCCCCGAGACTTGCGGGACCACCGCGATAGAGACATCCGGGATCACAGAGACAGCAGGAGTATGCGCGATGCTCGGGACATGAGAGATCTGAGAGACTTTCGTGATCTAAGAGATTCTAGGGATTTTCGAGATCACCGGGACCCCATGTACGACAGATACAGAGACATGAGAGATTCCCGAGAGCCTATGTACAGGTACATACATAGCCATGCTTGTTCATTTTTTTAATCTTTCTTATGTGTCTTGCTGAATTAATTAAAAGCTCTCTAAGAGCAATGACTTTATCAACCTTTTATTTCCAACATCTATCAAGTAGCAGATGTGGTACTCAATAAATTTTGCTGAATTTGTGAATAATTGATTAATTGTGTTTAGTGAATAAATCTGGATCTTTCTCTGTGGCCTGTAAGAATAATATTGTGCAAATGAAAATAGAAACACAGGGAGATACACAAATGGTCAATAAATATGTGTGAAAAGATGCTCAACATGATTAGGCAACAAAGAAATACAAAAGAAAGCATACTACTTTTTACCTTCTAGGATGGTTATAATTTTTTTAGAAAACAAGTAGTATTGGCAAAGTATGGAGAAATTGGAACCCTTGTACACTGCTAGTGGAATGTAAAATTGGTATGTAGCCACTATGGAAAACAGTTTGGCAGTTCCTTAAAAAGTTAAACGTAAAATTACCTGTGATCCATCAATTTCATTCCTGAGTATATGCTCAAAAGAATTGAAGAAGCTGGGCATGGTGGTGCATGCCTGTAATCCCAGTACTTGGGAGGCTAAGACAGGAGGATCGCAGGTTTGTGGCCAGCCTCGGCTACATAGTGAGGCCCTCTGCAACTTAATGAGACACTGTTTCAAAATAAAGAATTTTTAAAAAAAAGGGTTGGGGGTATATCTCAGAGGTAGAATGCCCCTGGATTTAATCCCCAATACTACCCCCAAAAAAAAGAATTGAAGAGAGGAACTCAGATACTTACACATAAATACTGCTTATACAAGACAAAAAGTAGAGGTGACCAAAATGTCCATCAGCAGATGAATGGATTTTTTAAATGTATATATACACAGTGGGATATGATTCAGCTGTAAAACCAAATGAAGTCCTGATACATGCTGAAACATGGATGGTCCTTGAAAATAAGCCAAGTGAAATAAACCAGACACAAAAAACAAATATTAAGCCGGGCGTGGTGGCACACGCTTATAATCCCAGCATTCGGGAGGCTGAGACCGGAGGATCCGGGTTCATGGCCAGCCTCAGCTACCTAGTGAGGCACTCTGCAACTTAGTGAGACTCGGTTTCAAAATAAAGAATTAAAAAATAGGGCTGAGGGTGTAGCTCGGAGGTAGAATGCCACTGAGTTCAATCCCCAGTACCGCAAAAAAAAAAAAAAAAAAGCAAATATTAGCCAGGCATGGTAGCGCATCCTTGTGATCCCAGTACTTGGGAGGCTGAGACAGGAGGATTGCAGGTTCATGGCCAGCCTCAGCTATTTAGTGAGGCCCTCTACAACTTAGTGAGACCCTGTTTCAAAATAAAGAAAACTAGGGCTAGGGGAGCAGCTCGGAGGTAGAATGCCCCTGGGTTCAATCCTCAGGACTACAAAAAAAATTGTATGATTCTACTTGTAATAAGTAGAATAGACAAATTCATAAAGACAGAAAATAGAGATTACCAGGGGCTGAGGAGAGGGAGAAATAGGGAGTTATTGCTTCATAATTTCTGAGGTGATGAAAATTTTTGGAAATAGATAGTGGTAATGGTTGTATAAGATTCTAAATGTAATGCCACTGAATTATACATTTAAAATGGCAAATTATTGTTATACATTTACTACAGTTTTTTAAGCATGGAGAAGAGAGATAGGGTGAAATGGTTCTTCAAAAAAAAATTCAATCCCCAGTACCAAAAAAAGAAAAAAAAAATTTTTTTTTTAGCTGGGTGTGGTGGCACACACTTGTAATCCTAGTACTTGGGAAGCTGAGACGGGAGGATCCAGGTTCGCAGCCAGCCTCAGCTACTTAGTGAGGTCCTCCACAACTTAGTGAGACCCTATTTCAAAACAAAAGAATGAAAATAGGACTGGGGTTGTAGCTCAGAGGTAGAATGCCTCTGGGTTCAATCCCCAGTACCAAAAAAGAAAAAAAAAATTTATACCCCCAGCCCAATTTTATTTCTTATTTGGAAACAGGGCCTCGCTAGGTTGACAAGAGTCTCACTATTGCTGAGGCTGTACTCTAACCTGTGATCCTCCTGTCTCAGCTTCCCGAGTACTTGGATTATAAGTGTACACCACCATGCCCAGCTTTTTAAATTAATATCAGTAAATACTACCATTTATTTTGCATTTACTCTATGCCAAGGACTATGCTAAGCATTTTCTGTATATCATCTCTTTTCATCCTTGTGGCCTTTTCTGAGACAGGTTTAACTTAGTCACAACCACAGAGATAAGCAGTGAGTCCTAGATAGAGACCTTTTTGTTTAACCTCAAAGTCATATGTTTTATTCAGAGGGACCTGGGTTTTAAAGAATTCTCTGTATCTGATTTTTGCAGACTAGGATAGAGTATTAACTTTATGAAAATTTTTCTAATTTTTCAGGAGAGAAGGCTCTTATGACCGATACCTGCGAATGGATGACTATTGCAGGAGAAAAGATGACTCATACTTTGACCGTTACAGAGACAGCTTTGATGGACGAGGCCCACCTGGCCCAGAAAGTCAGTCTCGCGCCAAAGGTAAAATATACTAGTCTATTCCTATTACTGATGTAACACTTTACAAAAAGAAAGGGGACACTAATAACCAATATCCCAACTGAAAAAGGGCCAGGCAGTTCATAAAAAGAAGAAATGAGAGCCAGGCGTGGTGGCGCACGCTTGTAATCCCAGCATCTGGGAGGCTGAGACCGGAGGATCCGGGTTAGTGGCCAACCTCAGCTACCTAGTGAGGCACTCCACAACTTAGTGAGACCCTATTTCCAAATAAAGAATAAAAAATAGGGCTAGGGATATAGCTCGGAGATAGAATGCCTCTGAGTTCAATCCTCGGTACCACAAAAAATATATATATAATAATAATTTTAAAAAAGTAAAAGTCAGCAAAGATACAAATTAGGATAATGAAATACCATCTGTCAAATTGGCAGAAATTTAAAATGATAATGCCCAATACTAACTAAGGAATAGAAAGATAGGGACTGGATGATCCACCTTTGTGGAAATAAAAATCAGTAACAGCCTTTCGAGAGAGCATTTTGGTAGTACATATCCACTAAAGCTTTAAAATGTCCATGCCCTTTAATCCAATATTTTCATTTTTATGAATTCATAATAGTAAAAAGTAATAGTGAAGCCAAGCATGGTGGTACATGCCCATAATCCCAGTACTTGGGAGGCTGAGACAGGAAGACCACAGGTTTGCAGACAGCCTCAGCAACCTAGGCCCTCCGCAACTTAGACCTTGTTTATAAATAAATAAATAGGACTGTGGGTGTAGCTCAGAGGTAGAATGCCCCTAGGTTCAATCTCCAGTAGCACCAAATAATAATAATAATAATGAAGCCAGTTGCAATGGCATAGCATGCCTCAAATCCCAGTACTTAGAAGGCTGAGACAGGAGCACTGCAGGTTCAAGGCCAGCTTTAGCAACTTAGCATGACCCTTTGCAATTTAGCAAGACTCTATAAAAAGGGCTGGGGGTGTAGCTCAGAGGTAGTATGCCCCTGGGTTCAAACCCCAGTACCAAAATAATAATGTTTAGGAAGTAGATTTGAGGATTAATTCAGAGAAACCCTTATGGCTTATTTTTATATGATGGCCCTTATTTCATATTTCCCTGTTGGTATCTTGCAGAACGTTTGAAACGAGAGGAGCGACGTAGAGAAGAACTTTACCGTCAGTATTTTGAGGAAATCCAGAGACGCTTTGATGCTGACAGACCTGTGGATTGTTCTGTGATTGTGGTCAACAAGCAGACTAAGTAAGAACCCTTTGGATATTACTCCCTAGTGAACAAAAGGGTCAGAAAAGAAATGCAGTCTCCTGCTTAGTAGCTCTGCCCACTGAACTTGGGCTGGGTATTCTGGTATTGTTATGTTAGCTAGAGTTTTCAATTGTAAGTGACAGAAATCCAATTCAAATTGCCTTAAGCCCAAAAGGGAAATTTTTAGTTTGCTTAATTGGGAAGTTCAGGCATGGCCACATCTATGGTCAAACTGTTATCAAGACTAATCTCTATGTTCATGTCTCAGCACAGCTTCCTTTGGTGTTGCCCTCACTCACACAGGTTTCCTGCTGGAAAAGGCAGAATGGCACTGAACCTGGACATGTGTCTTCTAATCTTAGCAAACCCATTGGAAGAGAGCTTCTTCCTAGTGCTTTCAGCTCAAGTCCTGGAGTTGTTCTCATTGGACCTGCTTAGCTCATTTTCCCCATCCCTGATCTTGTCAGTTTGCCAGGGGTGCTAGAATGCTCTGATTGGCCATAGGTCATGTGCCTATCCCTAGAGCTAGAGGTGGGGTTAGCCCTGTGGAACCACATGAACTCAGAGGGAGAGGGAGTAGGTAACTAGTCGAGCAAAGCAGTAGATCTCCCCTTCATGGGACAACCCGAAAACCCTAAAACTTTGGGAAGTACATGTCTATACATTAGTCAGCCAAGAACCAAGCCTTGAGAACTGTTTAATAGCCATGTTAGCCAAGCCAGAGTTGATAACACCAGTCTTTTCTACCTCTGTTTACATTCTCTTCTTGAAGAGGCAGAGCAGAGAAGCAGCTTGTAGGCCTGGCAGTAGCTGTGTTTTCTGTCCCCAGGTGGTTAGTAAATAACTTCATGTATTTTCTAGCAGTTTGAGGTTAAAGAGCTAATTTCAAGGCAGTGACTAGAGAAATAGGTGTTGAGACACCAAGCAGCAGGCAGAATTCACAGGCTCTAGGCTGCCTTGTCCAGAGATAGATGCTGCTATAAATGTAACTAGCTTTTTCTGGACACATGATAACAGGCACCACTTTCTGGGCAACTGCTTTGTACTCCCCCATGTAGGCGCTTTACATAAATTATTTTTAATCTTCACAGTAATTGTATTAGATGCGAATTCAGCCAGCAAGTGTTTTGTATATATGGTAGATGCTAGATACTGGGACTGTGATAGTAATAAGCAGATACCATAGCCTCTTCTTAAGGATCTTACAACCTACTTGGGAAAATGACAAAAGTAAATGTACAGGTGATGAATCTTATGAGAAAATATCAGAGATCTAATTTAGATCGGAGGGAAGGTCAAAGAAATGACCTATTCCTATTTGTTTGGTTTTAAAAAATGAAACTGGTAAGAAGTAATTGGATATGCTTAAAGCTTTACAACTTTGCAAGCAAATATTAGGGCTAGCATCCAAACCCATCTTTGTAGCATTGAAACCTGTGCTTCTCCACTGCATTATGTATCCTCCCGAAAGGCAAGTAAGTGCCACAAGTCTTAGGTGGCAGAATAGTGTTAAAGAAGGACAGTGGACTAAAATTCTTTTTTTTTTTCTCCTTTTTTGTATTACTAGAGATTGAACTCCCAGGCATTCTACCTCTGAGCTACACCACCACCACCACCCCCAGCCCTATTTTATTTTTCATTTTGAAACATGGTCTAAGTTGCTGAGGCTAGCCACACAAACTTGTGATCCTCCTGTCTCAGCTTCCCAAGTCCTGGGATTACTGGTGTGCACCACTGCCTACAAGAAATCACAGCCATTATTTTAAAAAAAAATCTGAGTGCTGGGTGTAGTGGCACATACCTATGATCCTAGGACTTGGGAGGCTGAGACAGGAGGATCATGGGTTTGCAGCCAGCCTCAGCAAGTGAGGCCCTCTTCTAAAATTTTAAATAAAATAGCGCGGGGGTGTTGTTCAGAGGCAGAATGCCCCTGGGTTCAGACCACAGTATCACAAAAAAAAACACTGTAAAGAGAAGAAGAATTGGAGCCGGGCGTGGTGGCACACGCTTGTAATCCCAGCATTTGGGAGGCTGAGACTGGAGAATCTGGGTTCTCGGCCAGCCTCAGCTACTTAGTGAGGCACTCCGCAAATTAGTGAGACCCTGTTTCAAAATAAAGAATAAAAAATAGGGCTGGGGTATAGCTCGGAGGTAGAATGCCCTGAGTTCAATCCAAAAAAAAAAAGAGAGAGAGAAGAAGAATTGTCTAAATCCTTGAAGCCTGAAGAAGGCATGGGAATGGGAGGGATAGGATTTGAGTTCTCTAGGCACAGCCACAGCTGCCTGAGGCATTACAATCTGCACATTGAGATTGTTCAAGGAGTGCTCACCCAAATCCTGTTTGTTCTTACAGAGATTATGCTGAATCTGTGGGGCGGAAGGTACGAGACTTAGGCATGGTTGTGGACTTGATCTTCCTCAACACAGAGGTGTCACTGTCACAAGCTTTGGAGGATGTTAGCAGAGGAGGCTCTCCTTTTGCTATTGTCATCACCCAGCAACACCAGATTCACCGTTCCTGCACAGTCAACATCATGTTTGGAACTCCACAAGGTACAAAGGCCTAAGTGGGCCAAAATCCCAGAGGTAGTTACTAGCACATTAATTCTATGCTTTATTCATAAGAAGTAGATTTAGGGCACATGACTCATGTATCTCAGCTCAAATACAGTAGAGCCTTTTTCTAAGTTTAATCTCAACTTAGAGGAAACTTGCATAGTCATTTATTTGTCTGATTTTCTCTCGGTGATACAGTTCTGGTCCTGATATCTACTTAGTCATTAGGTATCTAGTAAGTATGCTGGCAAATGTTTAACACGTAATTCTGAGGTAGGAGGTGATGATATGTAGCACTTGCTAATTTCTTTGGTGTAAATATTCCCACTGTGTCCCATTTTAAGCCACCAATATGAAGTCACTGAAGGGAGAATTGAGAAGAAAAGCACACAATTGGGTCCCACCAGTGAGCTCTGGCTCCAGCACACCTTTGGCACATACTGCATGAACACAATAGAGTCTGCTTTCGCCCACCCAGCTCTCTGATGGGGACAGGGAATATCAAAGAGAGGACACTGTCAGTCGGTGTCCTGGAGAATTGAGCATAGGGGCTGTGAGAACAGGGCGGAGGTTGGGTCCCTATAACCCAGAACAGGTTCCTTCAAGTCCTTCTCCAAAGTAGCTGTTAAGCCCAAGTGTTGAGACTCAGCCAGCTGATGTCCTGCTCACGGCTCTTAAAACCCAGACTTTGCCTTTCCCGCCACATACAGGGTCTGTTGGCCTAACCAGTCACATCCATAGCCTTAGAATACATAGGGATCTCCAGTGAGTCCGTTGTCTCTGAAGAACAGTTCTCAAGATGTGTGAGGCATTTATATAAAGTTCTGAGAAGTCTTCTTATCACCCTGAAAAAATATTGCCCTCTTAGGAGGGGAGGTTATTTGGGGTCACAATTTGACCTTAATCTATGACTTTTATTGAGTTCAAAAACAGTAGGCCAGCTCTGTCCTGAGGAGCACAGTGGAGAGCCAGGCTTTACAGAGGGCTTTTTGGCCTCCTGCTGCTAGTCTAGAGGCTGCTGGGCCTGCCTCCCATGGTTATTCCCTACATGGTCTGTTTGAATCTGTGGGAGGCTGTCATGTTTCTTTGGTTTTTACTACAAGTCTGTGATCTAGGAATTCCCCAAAGAAATAGCTCTATACAAAGATACACTGTTCCCCACCAGAGATACCAGTTCACCTCTCATCTCGCTCCTCACCCCACCCCAATCTGAATCTCAAGGCTTTTTGTCACCAAAATGGTTTTCTTGCTGGTTTGAGGTTAGGAAAGGCTTGGTAGAGTACAGCAGGTGGGCACTCGGATCTGTCACAAGAGAAATAACTCATGTCTTTCCCTCCTACAGAGCATCGCAACATGCCCCAGGCAGATGCCATGGTACTGGTGGCCAGAAATTATGAGCGATACAAGAATGAATGCCGGGAGAAGGAACGTGAAGAGATTGCCAGACAGGCAGCCAAGATGGCTGATGAAGCCATCCTACAGGAAAGAGAACGGGGAGGCCCTGAGGAGGGAGTGCGTGGGGGGCACCCTCCAGCCATCCAGAGCCTCCTCAACCTGCTGGCAGACAATAGGTACCTCACTGCCGAAGAGACTGACAAGATCATCAACTACCTGCGAGAGCGGAAGGAGCGGCTTATGAGGAGCAGCACCGACTCTCTGCCTGGTGAGCTACGTGGCAGGGCCGAGGTGAAGTTCTGACTCTGCATTTCTCTAATCCCCAGGCTCTGTTGGGAGGGTGGCAGGCCCAGGGCTCCGTGGGGTGGGTAAGGGAAATGAGCATATCCCTTGGGTTCTCCCATGGGCCATCCATGGGAGATGTAATTAATGATGATAACTTAAGAGTCAAGTACTGAATTCTGATCCCTGTAGTTACTATGGTGGTGGGTGGACTAGTATTGATGGCGCTCTGGCAGCCATGATGGGTTCCCCCCTCCCCTTTTTTTTTTAGTTCTTTAGGGGAACTGGGCTGTTTTCTATAAACAGCACATACCATAAAGTGGCCCCTTTGGGAAGTTGATGTTATTGTTTATGTGCTATGTGATTGATGTGACTCAGTGTTGTTTTTCTTCCCTGGGCTGCTAGGCCTCCTGCCCTTGGGGGGTACTTTCAACCAGATGCCTCCTCCCTCTTCTGTCTTCCAGGCCCGATTTCCCACCAACCACTCGGGCCGACCTCGGGTTCCTCGCTGAAGACACAGCCAAGCTCCCAACCGCTCCAGAGCGGCCAAGTGCTCCCCTCTGCTACATCCACTCCAGCTGCACCCCCCACTTCCCAACAAGAGCTTCAGGCCAAAATCCTCAGTCTCTTCAATAGTGGCACAGTTGTGGCCAATAGCACTTCTGCATCCCCCTCAGTTGCTCCCGGAAACACCCAGAACCAGAATTTTTCCACAACAGCGAACAGCCAGCCTCAGCAAAGATCACAGGCCTCTGGCAATCAGCCTCCAAACATTTTGGGACAGGCAGGATCTGCTCGGAACATGGGCCCCAGGCCTGGGGCTCCTTCCCAAGGGCTCTTTGGCCAACCTTCTAGTCGCCTGGCACCTGCTAGCAACATGGCTAGCCAGAGGCCCATGTCTTCCACAGGTATTAACTTTGACAATCCAAGTGTACAGAAGGCTCTGGACACTCTGATCCAGAGTGGCCCTGCTCTCTCCCACCTGGTTAGCCAAACCACAGCACAGGTGGGGCGACCCCCAGCCCCGATGGGATCTTACCAGAGGCATTACTGAGGCTAAGTCATTCAACTGTCCCCAGTCCCCTCATCCCCTGGCCTCCTCTCATTTCATTCTAAATAGAAATGTTTGGAGGATGTTGTGTGCGCGCTCCAGGTCTACATCGAATGTCACAAGTTTCTACCACGTGCTTTCTCTCTTTTGCCCAAAGCTGTGTTGCTTATTCCTTACAGAATCAGCATTTATACTGCTTTTGGGGGTATATCTTTTTGGGGGGTTGGTAGAAAATAAATATCTGGGGTCGCTTGGGCTGTATAGGTGTCTGGGCTCAGTTTGTATTTGATGGGGTTTCTCTGGTCTCTCTGTCTACTGAATTTGGGAGAGGAAAGGAGGAAGCCAAACCCCAGCTGACTGAGTTTGGAATGGCACTTACATATCTCGGTAGCCACCACCTTTCTTTGGAAACTACCAAGACTTCTGCTTCGAATGCATTGACCAGAGCTGGAGCTCCTGCCTGGGCTCACGGAGGAGCGGCCTGGACTTGCAGGCAGAGTGTCATCACTGTGCCCCATCCAACACGCATGGGGCTCTGCCCAAGGCTCAAGCCAGCACGCGGCATCAGTGAAGAATGACGTGGCAGCCACAGGAGGGACTCCTGCCTGCCTCTGGGTGGTGGCTTGTTGGGAGTTTTGGTTTGTTTGGGTTTGTTTCTTGTTTTCATTTCATTTGAGGATCCCTACTAGAGGACTGAACAGCTCCAGTCACCAGCAGCTGTGACATGAACTGTGAATCTGGGCACCACCACTCTTCCCCGGAACGTTTCTGTCAGCACTTCCCTCTCCTGTGGCACTTTGTGGAGTCGGCTCTGAGAAGGCAGCGCTAGACTAGCGGTGGACACCCATCTTTTCAGTGATTTGTTTTGAGATTTGGCTTAAAACTCCAGGCTTTTGTTGTCATCTAGACTCATGTTCTGTGTTCTGAGCAGCAGGAGGTAGGGACCATTCTGATGTCAGACTTGTGGTAGCTAGACATCCTCAGTGCAGGCGCGTTCGTGACTTGTGAACCAGAGCGAGATTTTTGGAGGCTTCTGGCTGCTGCTCTGAATGGAGCCTAAGGAAGCTGCCCTCTCTAGGGACTGTGCTCATTAGAGCCCTGGGAATCAAGTCTCAAGGGAGAGCAGTGACTTAGCTGAATCCCTGCTGGTGGCTGAGCAAACAATGGTTTCAAAACTCAAGGTCCCCAAATGGCAGCAATTTACGTTCTGACCTGTTTGTGTTATATAGTGCCCCCCCCCCCCCCGCCTTTGGAACTCTTGTGTTGTTAATGAAATGATTACTTTTTAATTAAATGAAAAAGTCAAAACCATGTTTCTCTTTCTTGGCTGTGAATATCCACAGTGCTTCTCTGCAGTGCATTTTTGTCAGGGTCAGAAGGTAAGGATGCCTCCCTCAAGGACTCTGGTCTGCCCCTTCTTGTCTTCACCTGGGTTCAAGCCTCAGAATCTCTTCACTCTACCTGAGACTTGGCATGTGGCTCCCTGGTCTGAAGCCTTAATAACAGTTGAGAGCAAAAGCCTACTGGCTAATTACACTATTCAGTATCTTGTTTCTGGCAGACATGGGGTGTCAACAGGCATGTTCTCTTGTTCTAGTTGTGGGGGCCCTTTTCTGGCTGATGATCAGGGCTGGGGGTGAGGGGCACTCTCCTGTTTGATTTTATCTTAGTTACTACTACTGTCATGCAGGTAGTTCGCAGAATCTACACTCAGAACCCAGAAGAGCCTTTGATGAACTTGAGGTGGGTGGCATGAGCCTTTAGTGGCTCAGGAACCCTCTTGGCCCCTGGCTGGCCACACAATGGATGCCAGCCCTGGGGCATCTTCAGCTCATCTCTGTCAGCAGTTCAGTGTTCCCGACTGAGTCTAGGTTCATCCCAGAGGGCCCCCTGGAGTTCCAAAAAGTACACCTCAGGCCATGAAGGGTATAATAAAATTATTTTTATTGCATTTTGTGCAGATGGGAGTCTAAAAAATTAATACAGTAAAAGCCTTAAAGCATTAAATGGGAGCATTCAACAATAAAGGAAAGAACCAACCCTCTCCTTTTTGTATTGGCACAAAGAACACAAGATCAATACTGAGGCAGGATGCGGAATACTGAAACACACTGAAAATTAAAGGCAGGCCTAATAATAATATTAATAATAGTAATAAATACTCTTGATTTGGTTTGCAACCTCTCCTATTTACAAGGGTTTTTTCAACTTCATTGCATTGCCCTGCACATAGATCGTCTAAAACAAAAGCAACACTAGTTAATCACTACAAGGCTATTGAAATATTGCACTCAGAATAAAAGTCACTTGAATGAACATGGAACATCTAGCTACAGTGATTATAAAGATAATTTGATGAATGACGTGATAACATTCATAACAAATATTGCACATGTAGCACAGAAAACTTGGGTTCTTGTGGGATGTTTGTTTCATCAACGGAAACTGCTCTTGCCAACCAGACACCCTGGACCCAGAAAGTGCAACTTTGGTTCCCTAATTGGTGTTGATACAGCCCCCTTCCCCTTCTGCCCAGCCCACCACTTAAGCCCAGAACACTCGGGGCCCCTGAAGACAGGACTCCAGTTCTCTGGGGGAGGTCTTCTAAACAATGCAGGCGGCTGGAGTCTCTTACTTCCTACTTTGTGACTAGTACCTCTAAGAGTCTCTCCAGTCACCCGATCAAATCTAACCTGCAGACCTCCAGACCTGCCCCTGGCCACACCTACCGCTGTCTAGATGGCACCAGCTGCAGCTCTCTGCCTTGGGCTCAAAGGAAAGGAGGTGGTGAGGTCAGGAGTACCTAGTGGCCCCAGCTCAGAGTGGGCAGGATGTCTAACTAGGTGCGCAGGTCAGGGCCCTGGGGCTGGAGGTGCTGTGCCCGGTCCCAAGGGCACTGGAAGGAGCATGCAGTGCCTGTCCCCTTAGTAACGTGCCCTGGGGGGGAGGGAACCGGCCAAAGCTTTCTCTGTGGGCAGAGGGCGCCTCCGGCCAACCGGGCTAGTGGAGTGGAAGCGCCAAGGATTGAAGTGGGAGGAAGCCAAAGGCCTGGGGTCCGAGTTAGAGGAGGGCGCGCGCGGACAGGCGCTAAGAACAAAGCGCAGGTATCACTCCTGTGACTCCGGCCCTCCCCCAGGCCCCGGCGCCTGGGAGATGTAGCGAGAGGCCGCTGCTAGGCAGCGAGGCCCGGCCCCAGGGCACCAAGGAGTCAGCTGGGTCCCCGAGGATGGGGCAGGGGAGGGAACATCAGGGGCGAGGCAAGGGCCTCCCAGTGGGTCTGGCCCCTAAAACCAGAATTGCCCCCTCCTCCCTCACCTGACCCAGGAGGGCGAGCCCTCCAGCTCCACGATTTCAGTCTTTGGCGAGGAGCCATGGGACCAGGGGAGCAGGCGACAAGCCAGCCGAAGGCACGGGCGGGGCCTCCCCGGCGGGGCGCGGGCCTCTCGGCTCCTCCCCTTGAGGGGCGCCCTCCCCATCCTGGCCCCGACTTGCGCAAGAGCCGAGGATGCTGCGCAAGCTCGCGCCGCTGGGAGGCCCTCCAGGGGAGGCTGGACGCTCGTCTCACCTCGCCTCCGAAAGAACTGCAGGGAAGAAGGGAAGGAAGCCACGGGCCGGCGGAAAGGGCGAGGAGGCGAGAGCGGAGCGAGGGTGTCGAGGGACCAGGACCACGACCCCTGCCTGGGCCGAAAGCACTTTTGCTCTCCAACTCCCTCCCGAGGCCTGCGCCTCCCCGGGCGCCCCCAGCGGGGAGCGCGCGACCGTGGCGAGAAGAGAAGTCCGTTGCGCTTCTAGTTACATAAATATGGGGACGTTAAAAATACACGCGATGTCTCCTGTACACTATATATAGGCTGGGCCCGCTCGGCTCGGCTCCGGGCGGTGGAGGCGCGGGCGCCGCCTTCCAGCCGCGCTCGCGGGGAAAGGGAAGGGGCCGCGTGGGCGCCCGGGGCCAGGCCCAGCTCCTCTCCTTTCCGCGCCGGCTCCGACCCTTATTGCAGCGTCTCCTCCGGCGGGGCGAGGCCGGGCTTAGAAAAGGGCGGCGCAGCCAGGGCCAGCGGACCCGCGGGGACGGCGCCCTCTCCCTCTCCGAGTCAGCCCGGCGGGCGCGGCCTCCGGGCGCAGGCGGCGGGGAAGGGGCCAGGGCGCGGGCGCGGGGTCTGAATGTAAACGGTGAGAGCGGCGGGGGGCGCGGCGAGGGCTCCGGGGCCGCGGGCCGGGCGCGCTCGGCCCGGGTGGCAGGTCCTGGCCCTCAGGAGTAGATGGTGATGACCTCGCGGCCGCCGCCGCGGACCAGCATCACCCGGTCCAGGTGCTCCGTAAGGACCTCGAGGAACTCCATGTCTGGGCGCTGGTCAAGGAGAAAGACCCTGCCCCGAGGGAACTGGGGCCGCGATGTCTCCTGTACACTATATATATTCCGCCCACCGCGGAACCCCGGAGCCCGCGTCCCTGTCCGAGGTGCTGATCCCGACGTAGGAGGCGCTCCGCCCTTTCATCCCAGGACTAGGACCAGTTCCCAGGCCGTCCGCCTCCCTCCTCCCCCAGTCTCAAAGCCAGGATACAGTTTTCGTCCCCATTGCGGTTGCGGGGAGGCCCGGGCATGTTGAGCAGCACGAGCTTGGCATCCCGGGATTTCTTCACGATGACCTCGTTCAGCCGCACCGCCGTGTGCATGCGCCGCACGTTGGACTGGTTCCTGCAGGAGGAGGAAGGAGAGGAGCCGAGCGTGAGCCGAACCGGGCTGGTGGAACCTGGTCCCTGCGAGCCTGGGATCACCAACCCCAGACCTCAACAAGCTGGGCTGTTCAGAGACCCCCAGAGGTCACCGGGAGCCTTGGGAGTTCATGAGAGACTGAGGCCATCCTGGGAGAGAAAATGGAGGGGGGGGGGAATGCTGAAACACTTACAAGTTCTCCCATTCCCTTCAGGAAACACAAGAGAAGCAAAGAGAGAAAGAAAAAGAGAGGGGTCAAAAAGAGGAAGAGAAACTGGGGCATGAGCCCCCATCACCTGCCCCGGGTGAAAACTAGCCCTGCTTTCCCACTGCCCACATCCATTCTTCATCTTTCTCCTGCCTGAACCACAGAGTTCTGACCCTGAGCAAGCAGGCCGAGCCGTCTGGTCCTCAGATGGGACACCAAGCCACCGGCTGGGCTGGGTCTTCTGACCGCCAGACCACGACCCCTTCTGTTCATTTAATCCGCCAAAGTGAGCGAGACCCCTTAGACTCATTCCGCCGCAGCCCTCAGCCCCTGGGTCCATACGGTTTCATGCTGAAGAAGTCCTTGATGCCCTCGGAGGAGACGGGGCTGGGGCCCTTGTTCTTCTCGGCCACCGACTTGTCCTTGGTCCAGGTGAGATGCACCTTCTCAGGGTCTGTCTCGCCCTCCCCCTCAGGCTCCTCCCCTGGGGACGGCGAGCTGCTGGGGCAGCTGGGGGCACTCTGGTCGTGGATAAGCTGCACCTGAGGGACGAATGAAGGGACGCAGCTGACTCCTTTGGCAGCCGAAGGTTCGGCGGTCACTGGCGGGGGCCACACCGCCCCGCTGCGCACCTCCTCCTCCGGCTTCTCCTCGCCATCGCCAGCCGTCTCTTCCGGGACGTTGAGGCGGAGCCGAGTGTTGGCTGGGTTCTTCCTCCGGATGGAGCCTCGGGACTCGTCTGTGATACTCTGGATCTAGGGAGGGAGACAGGTTTGGTACCAGCTCTGCTTGGAGTCAACACCCATGTCCTGCCAAGAGCCCACCGGAGCGAGGGTGTGTACTTTCTAGAATCGCACTAGTTACAACACAGAGCCTCAAGTCTAAATGGCTACTGCACCGCTGACCTGGCCACTCCACTCCAGAGCCCCCAGGCCTCCCGCCATCCAGCAAAGGGCCAGCACCTGGCACAGAGGTTCTCGCCTGGTGCTATGGTCCTTGGTGGTCATTCTACCATCACCCCCATCCTCGGAAGGTCTATCTTGCCCAGAGCAAATTCTCATCCCTTATTTCCCAGAGGATCCATTAACGTGCGTGCGCGAGCGCACGTGTGTGTGTGTGTGTGTGTGTGTGTGTGTGTTACTGGGGGATTGAACCCATGGGCATTGTACCTCCAAGCTATATCCTCAGCACTTTAAAAAAAATTTTTTTTAAATTTTGAAACAGGGTCTCGTTATGCTGCTGAGGCTGGTCTCAAACCTGCGATCCTCCAGTCTCAGCCTCCCAAGTACTGGGATGAAGAGAGTGTGTCGCCATGCCCAGCCCATCAACCACATTCTGAGAAATGTATTATCCACCCTGGGAGACTCATACCGTCACCCTCGCCTCTGGAATTTCCTACCCATTCTCCCAAGTCAACTAGCACCCGCCTCTAGGAATTCTTCTGTCCCCAGCTCTGGGGTACCAACACTCATTTCCCCAAGGACACCACTCCCTGGGTTGGATTTCATACATAGCCCAGGGACCAGGGGCTCACACCCGGGGGCTCACACCCGGGGCTCACATTCACTCCCTATGGGGTTCATCACTTGCCCCTGAGATCCCCGTCTTCCACACTCATCAGCTGTGTCTCTAAATATCCATGTTAACCACTCTTTTCTTTTGGAGAGGGGGAGCAGGAGGTTGAACCCAGGGGCATTCTATCTCAGAGGTACCCCCAACCCTTTTTAAATTTTATTTTTTAAATCGGGTCTTACTAAGTTATTGAGGGACCTCACTAAGTTGCTGAGACTGGCCTGGAACCTGCGATCCTCCTGTCTCAGCCCCCCAAGAATGGGGATTACAGGAGTACACTCCCATACCCAGCTGGTATTACCCATATTTTAGTACCTATGACTCTCCCTCAAGCTCCACAGAGAGGAAAATCTGCCCCACATAACAAGGTCCCCCCACCTCATGGTTGGGGGCCAGTGCACTGCCACTGCTGGGAGCCCCATGTCGTGCTAGGAGGTGGGGTTGGGGAAACCCAGTGATCAGGGTGACAGCAGCAGAGCTGATGGCCGGGGGTGTCGGCCCTTGGGCCCTGGGCCTGAGCAGACCCGGAGTCGGCGGCCGCTCCAGGCGACCTCACCTCCCGCTCGCGCTCATTCTTGGTCAGATGCATCTGCTTCAGGATCTGGGAGCGCTGCTCCATCACCAGCGTCTTCTCATAGGTGTAAGCCGAGATGTCGCTCTCGTGCTGTGGGGCGAGAGGGGCCAGGGAGGAAAGCACAAGCTCTGAGCTCAGGTGCAGCCACGGGGTGGCAGGCGGGCGCCTTGGGCTCCCCTGTCCTCTGCCCTAACTTCACCAAGGGGTGTGGGAGCCAAGGCAGGGTGGGCAACAATCTGGGAGAGCAGGCGGCTCGTTCCCGGCTCAGCCCAGCACGTGCAATTGGGGGAAGCAATGAATGAGTGGGTTAATTAATTACCTGGTGAATGAAAAAGGGGAAGAAGCACACACACACACACACACACACACACACACACACACACACACGAAGGAATGAATGAATACACACACAGGTGAATGGAGGGCAGTGAATGAATACGCCAATGAATGCACGGGCAGATTAGTGAATGCAGAGGGACCAGTCGATGGAAAAGTAAACTGGGGGCGGGGTGGACAGTGACTGGACAGTGTGATCACCAGGAGCACGGGCTCTCAGACCAGCCCGCCTGCGTAGGAATCCTGGCCCTGCCACTTAAGGTGTGTGGCCGGACAAATTACTTAATGGTTCTATGCCTCAATGTTCTGATCTGTAAAATGGAAATTCTGATAATTTTAAATTCTATCTAATTTGTTATTGTGAGGATTATTATCTATAAAGTGCATAGAATGAGTGCTGTTAAACATGCCTATTATCATAAAGGATGGATGGATAGATGAATGGATAGATGGATGGATGGACTTTTTTTTTTTGTACTGGGGATTGGAATCTTAGAGGCATTCTACCTCCGATCTATACCCACATACCCAGAGCTTTTTTTTTTTTTTTTTAAAAAAACAGGGTCTTTCTAGGTTGCTGAGAGTCATCCTAGATTGCTACAGACCACACTAAGTTGCTGAGGCTGGTCTTGAACCTGTGAGTCTCCTGTTTCAGCCTCGCAAATACTGAGATTACAGGATGAACACTGTAGAAAATACACAAAAGGCTAAGAAGTGGGAAGGGAAGGGATCTCGTATCACTAGTCTGATCCTCTGTGGGCTGCCTATGTGGTGCTTTTCTCTTGGCCCAGGTGGGACTCCGGAACTTCAGGGTGGCCCTGGAACTCACCATCTCCACCACCTCCACCTCCGCAGTGATACGTAAGTGGTACAGAAACGTGGTCAGGTCCTTCTTCATCTGGATGCTATTGTCGTCCATCTGGGCCACCGTGAAGATTCGCATCTTGCATTTCCGCCAGACCTGCAAGGGCCAAGGGGATCCAGAGAGGTCCAGCCCCGGCCCCAGCCAGGAGCCCTGACCCCTTACCCACCTGCTCCTCACACCCACGTGCCGACCTGAAATCCTGTCTCAGGGCCACTCCCTGCAAAGACTGCCCTGTGTGGGTCTGAGGTTCCCCACTAAAATGCCACTTGCTTGTAGCAATGCGCATGCAAGGGAGACAGGAGCTGCGCCTCACCTCCCGGGATGAAGGGGAATCAGAGCCTTTAAAGCCCAGGAGTTCACCAGGAAGGACAGACATGGAGACTGGCTCTGGCCAGAGCCCCCGGGCCTCACCGGAAGATGCACCCACATGCATGCACGCACACACGTACACGAATGCACGTGTACACACACACTCGCGCGCATGCACGCACAGCTAATCATGCACGTGCACTCACACCCACGCACGCACACTTTTGTGCATGCACACCCACTTGTGCGCTCGCACACGCGCACACACACACTCACCTTGTGGTGGCGCAGCAGGAAGGGCAGCAGCATGAGCATGCCTCCGTCGTGCACGATCCACCAGACGTCGATGCTGCCCTCGGAGAAGCGCTCGGGGTTCCCGGGGAACATGGAAACATTCTTGGTGACCAGCAGGGCCAGGTGGCCAGCGGTAGTTTCCCGGACCAGTTCTAGGGGAGGCCGAGGAGAGGACCAGAGGGAGAAACAGTGACTGTGGGCCCCCTGGCTCCAGGCCCCTCCCAGCCCACCTGGCCTCGCTTGGCTAAGCTGTCCAAACACCGGCATCCACCGGGCCCTGCCAATTGTGTTACTTGGGTCTGGGAAAGTCCCTCCACCTCTTTCAATCTCAGTTTTCCCACCTGTCCAATCACAATAATGCCACATGCCCTTTCTGATTATTAAGAATCACCCAGGCCTCACTGAATCCTTAAAGGAGATAGAATGACTTGGGGTTAATGGCACAGCCTCTGGGCTGGTTCAAACTCAGCCTACCAGCTGTGTGGCCTGGGGAAAATCATTTAATCTCTGTGCCTCAGTCTCACCCCAATAAGAAGAGGTAAAAACGCCTGGCTAGCCGGGCAGAGTGGTACACACTTGTAATCCCAATACTTGGGAGGCTGAGACAAGAGGATCGTAGGTGTGTGGCCAGCCTAACAGCTACCTAGTCAGGCCCTCTGCAACTTAGTGAGACCCTGTTTCAAAATAAAAGAATAAAATGGGTAATCCCAGCATTCGGGAGGCTGAGACCGGAGGATCCGGGTTCGCGGCCAGCCTCAGCTTCTTAGTGAGGCACTCCGCAACTTCGTGAGACTCGGTTTCAAAATAAAGAATAAAAAATAGGGCTGGGGGTATAGCTCGGAGGTAGAACGCCCCTGAGTTCAATCCCTAGTACCGAAAAAAAAAAAAGAATAAAATGGGGCTGGGGGTGTACCCCAGAGGTAGACTGTCCCCAGGTTCCATCCTCAGTAACACACACACACACACACACACACACACACACACACACACACACACAAAGATTCTGGCTCCCAGGGGACTGACTTGAGAATTAAAGAAAGCCCCAACTGTCTGGCACACAGAATACCTTCTATAAGTTATTATGTTGCCATTTCTGACTATTACCAAGGAGTCTAATGCTCAGAGAGGGTGGGCACGATCACACAGCTAGGAAGGACCCCGCCACCGTGACTTCAAAGCTGCAGCTCTCCCCCTTGCCCTGCCCTGTCTTTCTCCAGGGCCCGTGAGCTAGGCAGGAGCCAAGACTGTCGCATTCACAGCTGAGTCCCCAGCGCCTTAGCACAGTGGCTGGCACGGGACCAGCTTTGAATACATCATCAGCATGTGCTAAAATCCACACTCGCGCTGTGCTCGAGAAACTCCTTGGGCCCAAAGAAGCAGAAGCCCGTGGCCGCCCCCCACCGCCCTGCCCGCTGCAGCCTTACCGATGAAGTTCCTCCAGGTCTGATGGTCCTCCTTCTGCCGCCAGTTGCGGGGCCAGCCGACCAGCACGGTGTTGTGCTGCAGGCCCCCGAGGCCCCCGGACTGAATCAGGTGGGACACCCCATCGCGCAGGTTGGAGGAGATCACCACCTGACAGAAGCCCTTCACCTTCTCCGCCTCCATCAGACGCCGGATAGACTGGTGCCGGGGACAAGGACCAGGCTCAGGCGCCCGCAGGCCCCTCCCTCCCTCCGCTCCTCCATCCACCCCCATGGTGCTGAAGCTCAGCACTGAGCACCTCAGGCTCAGGCTCCCCATTCCCGCTGATCAATCTGACCTGCCCCTGCCTTCCCCATCACCCTGCCGTGACCCGCCCAATGCAATCAATACCAACACCGCACCTGCCTCGCTCTACACAAAGACACCTTCTCCTGACACCGCTCTCCATGCCAACAAGAACTAACCGGGGCTTCCCTGCATGGCCAGGTGAATTGTTTCAACATTTGCCTCAAGAACACAATGCTAATCATTTTATTTTTATTTTATCTTTCTGCAGTACTGAGGATTGAGCCCCGGGGCATTCCACCTCCGAGCTACATCCCCAGCCCTATTTTTTTATTCCTTATTTTGAAACAGGGTCTCACTAGGTTGCAGAGGACCTCACTAAAGAGCTGAGGCTGGCCGCAAACCCGGAGCCTCCTGTCTCAGCCTTCCAAGTACTGGGGTTACAAGGGCGCACAACCACGCCTAGCATAGCTAATCATTATAAATGCACATTTCATCCTCACTATGAGGGAAGTTATCATTGCTCCCATTCTATCAACGAGGAAGTCAAGGCTCGGAGAAATGAAGACTCGCTTAAGGACACACAGCTAATGTTACTGTGGGGACTCGAGGCTGGGCAGGCTAGCTCCAACTACCACTCTCCACCACTGCCCTGTGTCAAACAGACAGAAGTTAATTTCCATCTCTGCCACTTGCTGGCTGTGACCTTGGGCCAGCCATCTAGCCTCTATTCTTCTCTGTCAAGTGGGGGTCAGGGCAGCCACCTCATTTAGAAATGGGGAGAATTACAGGACGTGGAAGGGCTTGGTGTACCGCCTGGCCTATAGCAACACTAGCACGTATCGCTCCACTGTTATTAACCCTAACAAAGAACTCGTCACTCTGCCTCCCCCCAGCCTGTGGCCATCTTGAGGACTGGCACTGAAATATCTCAATCTGCCCTGTGCCTCGCCCAGTGCTGGGACCGGGCACATCCCAGCCCCTACACGCTGAGTCGTACTGACCAGTCCGGATCTGGCACATCCCAGCCCCTCCACGTTGAGTCGTACTGACCAGTCCGAGGCCGCCAGCTCCGGGGCCTGACAGATTGGTGTGAACGGCTCAGCGAGGCAGAAACAGCGATTGTCACAAGCCATTAGGGGT